>VSMD01121071.1:0-14911 GCA_008750895.1 Mirza zaza | reverse complement strand
CGGCTAATTTTTTCTATATATATATTAGTTGGCCAATTAATTTCTTTCTATTTATAGTAGAGATGGGGTCTCGCTCTTGCTCAGGCTGGTCTCGAACTCCTGAGGTCAAACGATCCACCCACCTCGGCCTCCCAGAGTGCTAGGATTACAGGCGTGAGCCACCGCGCCCAGCCAAATTACTAATATTATACTCCATTATCAATTAGGATTTATGCCAGGAATGCAAGTGATTCAACCTAGGAGCACGAATCAATGCAATACAGCACATTAAATAAGAAAGAAAAAGCATATAATCATCTCAATAGATGCAGAAAAAGTATTTGACAAAATCCAACACCCTTTCATGATAAAATACTTAGGAAACTAGTAATAGAAGGGAACTTCTACATTATAAGAAGCATGTATGAAAAACCCACATTTAACATCATATTCAATGGTGAAAGACTGACAGCTTCCCCACCGAGATAAGGAATACAAAAGGGATGCCCATTTCCACAGCTGTTATTCAATATTGCACTGGAATATGTAGCTTAAACAATCAATCAAGAAAAATAAATAAAAGATATCAGTAGTTTGGCTGCTTTAGAATGTCTTAATTTCCCTAAGAGTCTCACTATTTGCATCTTCTTGAAGCCTTAGATGTTTTATGTATTCCTCTGCCCATTTTCTCTTGCTTCCAGAAATCCAAGCATCTGCAGTCTTTCTGCGGTTTTTGCCCACCACAGCACCCTCCACTACCTTCTGCAGTTTCCATCCTGAGATCCAAACTATGCCATCATTCCCATCTGAGTGCTGAGGCAGGACATACAGAAACCAGTCCAGTGGGCAGAGACAGGCCAGAAAGTTGCAAACAAGTTCACTCTTTTTCTTCTATCTTGAGGGAATAAATAGAGAATTGAGCCACTTCTTCATGATAACACTGTGTCACAATAGGAAGAGGTTGCTGTAAAGGTGAGTAAAAATGCCATGAAATTTCCTACCATTTTGAGTGAGGATTTTTCTAAGTTGGGCATTCATGTGGTTGCTATAGACCTTTGACTGGTTTCCAGACATCCTATAAATTTTTGTTAGTCTGTAGTTGTATATTTGATGGTTCTCTGGTGGAACATTCATAGTCTTAAATGCCTACATCAAAAAGAAAAAAAGATCACAAATTAACAATCTAATGACACATCTCGAGGAACTAGAAAAGAAAGAGCAAACCAAACCCAAAGCCAGAAGAAGAAAAGAACTAATTAAGGTCAGAGCAGAGCTAAATGAAATTGAAAACAAACAAACAAACAAAAACAATACAAAGAATCAACAAAACAAAAAGTTAGTTCTTTGAAAAGGTAAACAAAATTGATAGACCTCTTGCTAGGTTAACCAGGAATAGAAGAAAAAGAACCCAAATAAGCTCAATCGGAAATTAAAAAGCAGATCCCACAGAGATACAAAACATCATCTGTGAATACTATGAAAATCTCTATGCACATAAACTGGAAAATGTAGAGGAAATGAACAAATACTTGGAAGCACAAAACCTCCCAAGACTCAATCAGGAAGAAACAGAAATTCTGAACAGACTAATAATGAGCAGCAAAATTGAAGCAGTAATAAAAATTCTTCCAACAACAAAAACAAAAAGACCCAGACCAGATGGATTCACAGATGAATTCTATCAGACCTACAAAGAAATGGTACCCATACTGCAGAAATTATTCCATAATACTGAGAAGGAGGGAATCCTCCCCAGCTGATTCCACAAAGCTAGGATCACCTTGATAACAAGAAAAGGAAAGGACACAACAAAAATAGAAAACTATAGACCAATATCTCTTATGAATATAGACACAAAAATCCTCAATGAAATATTGTACTAGCAAACTGAATTGAACAGCACATCAAATAAATTATCCACCAGACCAAGTTCACTTCATCCCAAGGAAGCCAGGATGGCTCAAGATACATAAATCAATAAATGTGATTCACTACATAATTGGAAGTAAAAGTAAAGACCATATGATCATCTCAATAGATGCAGGAAAAGCATTCAACAAAATCCAGCACCCTTTCATGATAAAAACCCTCAACAAACTAGGCATAGTAGGAACATATCTCAAAATTATAAACACCATATATGACAAACACACAGCCAATATAATACTGAATAGGGAAAAGTTGAAAGCATTCCCACTAAGAAATGGAACAAAACAAGGGTGCCCACTATTACCACTTCTATTCAACATAGTGCTGGAAGTTCTAGCCAGAGCAATCAGGCAATAGAAGAAATAAAGGGTATCCAAATTGGGAAAGAGGAGGTCAAACTATCACTTTTCTCTGATGAAAAGTGGGATTTATCTTTGGGATGGCTCAACATATGCAAATCAAGAAATGTGATACACCACATTAACAGAGTGAAGGACAAAACCCATATGATCATCTCAATAATTTCAGAAAAAACATTTGACAAAATTAACATCCTTTCATGACAAAAACTCTCAATGAGTTAGGTATAGAAGGAATGTACCTCAACACCATAAAGGCCATATATGACAAGTCTGTATTTAACATACTCAGTGGTGATAAGCTGAGAACTTTTCCTCTAAAATCGGGAAGAAGACAAGGATGCCCACTCTGGCCACTTCTATTCAACGTGGTTTAACAGGAAAAATGGGGGGGGGAAAAAAAAAACAGCAAAAATATTTTTTGTCACTTTAAAACATCCTCCACTCCTTTTCGAGAACTAAAACCTGCATCCCTGCCTCAAGCCAGTGGTTGGGAGGAGAAAGTTAAGTCTTTTGTTAAGGAGATAGCTCATCCGTCCCAGGCCGGTGCCAGCCCCTCAGGTAGGCCCAGGTGGGGCTTTGTCTTTGGCAGAAATGGGACAATTAAAATCATTAGCACAGTAGCCAAAAACTGAGGGCCCTCCCTTTGAAAACTCTGTGTTTTCAGCTTATGTTCATGAAATTTGGATTTTGAGATAAGAAGCTCTACCATTTTTCCTCCTTTGCCAGCAAAGTAACAAACTCTTTCCTTCTCCTCAAACCACTGTTCTCTTTTTTCTGCTGTAACCTTGAAGACAAGTGCTTTTGGTAACAGATTTTGGCGTCCCTGTGTGGGCATTGGCTTCCTGGTAGAATGGCACACTGCAACTACTGGAGGAGGCAGGGAGTAACTCCGGGTCAAGCCATGGGCAGGAGCATCGGCTTTTTGGCTAAGAAAGAAAGGGATTCCTAGCAGCTGCTGGGATCTCTTTAGCCTGGAGGAGCCCTGTCTCTTTCTCCCCAGATGGATGCAGCTCCAACCAACCTGAACTGAACTGAGGAGAAGGAAAGATTTGGGAAGCATTACAACAGCAATGGCCATTTGTAGGCAAAGTCCCCCAGGACTCTGAGACACTACTTCCACTCTTGTGGGGGATTTTCACACCTCCCTGTTGAATTTGCTCTGATGTACTGATTTGGGGTGGAAAATCAAATGGTTTAGTGGGACTTGGGGACCTGGTTTGGATTTGGAGCTCTTTTGCAGTTCCCAGGGAACAGGGGGGAGGGGCTAGGCCACCATTTGAGGAAGGTTTCCCAGGGAATGGGGGGATTACACCACACATTTGGGGAGGGTTTTTGAACCTTCCAGTTGGGGTGGCATTTATTCCCTTTGGATTCCCATTCGTGAACCTTCCAGCTCTACATCAGGGAATTTTGGGGCACTGTCTGAGGTACAATTTGGGGTGGCATTTGTCCACTTTGGATTCCCATTTGTTTGATAGGCCTGCCATTTTGTGTTGAGAATTCTCTGTATTGTCTGTGTTTGTTATTTGTGAGTTTTGTTGCAACATAGAAAAGTTCCATCTAAAAGTCCCTTGTGAAAAAACTTTTGTCTTAATGGTTAACTTACAACTGCAAACTTACGTGTAAAGAAAATGATTTTATTGTAATACGATGTATGTGCTGGAGTATAAGGAAAAGGAGTTGTTAAATGAAACTTTAAATTGTACTGCCTTATAACTGAAATTATTTTGTCAAAGATCAGATAAATGGGACAAGATCCTGTATGTGTTGTTTTATTGGGTAGGAAATGTCTGATTTATTTGAGGTCAGATATTTCATATTTAATGACAATCTTAAAGGCCTCAGATAGTTGGGATACTTTGTTTTAGTCATTTTCCCCTAGTCTGCACCAGTTTTGGGTCAGGGCTGCTGCAGCCCCGAAGGTGGACCCGGCAGAGAGGGAACGCCTGTTGCCCAGCTGAACCGTCACCCCTGGGCATGTGTGGGACAAGGTTCTACTAGTGCCCACCACAATTGGAGTGTTATAGGGCCCTTGCATGCGGCCCATAGGCAGGCAGTGAAGCAGTGCCTCCTCCACACCTCGCCTACATGGATCCCACCCAAGGAATTGCTGCCACTGCTGCAGAGCTACAGCTCAGGCCAAGGTTAAGGCGGTGAGCAGAGAGCAGGCAGCCAGGGGAAAGCTGTGGGTCCCTGTGCTCAGTCCCTGATATGCCCCACCTCCAGGGCTCTTGCCATGGCTCCCAGCCTTGGTGGGCCTGCCACCCACTCTTCCCCCACGCCACTCCCATGACCTGTGTGGGTGATAAATAGTGTTGAGGCTGAAATCAAATGTGTATACTGGGGGAGCTATCACCGATTGTCATGGAGGGCGGGTAGCGCTAGATTATGACTTGGGGTTAGGAAGGGTTTCAATTTCTAGGACTAGGCAGAAAACTCAATTTGGCCAGAGGTCTACTCCATAATCAGAGGAAGGCAATTTATGTACAGTTAGTATGCTTTTTTGTAAAAAGAAAGTACATTAAAAAGAGCATTGCCCCAAAGTTACAAAGGCCTCCAGATAGTAACAAGCCCCCAGGAGAGAAAAAAGAAGTTTTTTTTTTTTTTTAAGTCCAGGACTCAGATGACAAAGGAAGAGGCCAGAGCCCCTGCCTCCAAATATCCCCACAGGAGCACTGGGAAAAATTGAGAGTGGGGATCCGATTGGTGCCCACCTGCATGGACAGAAGTGGTCTGGTAGGGGCGGCCCTTTCCCCCAGCCACAGCTGAATCCTCAGCACCAGCCATGCCTGACACCAGCTGCACCTGGCACTCGGTGAGCCAGGCAGACAGTGGTGGGGAAGGGGCCAGATGACAGTGAGGCAGCTGTAAGCAAGCGGCAGCTGAGGAACTTGAATGGTATTCAGTAACATTTAAATGACAGGATCCTGGAACTGGAGTGGCTTTACAATGCTGTTAGGCTGTGTTAGGCATTTTAAAAGGGACTCTCCTTCCCTATTTGATGAGAGCTTACCAGGGGCCTTGTAAAGCCTGCAATCAGACAGATTTGTAAACTTACATGGGGTTCCTAAGAATGATGTCTAGATCACAGACTCTGGACTAATGGTAAAGCCCTTGTATGGAGAAACAAGGAATGAGACTTAGAGTCTTAGTATAGATGCTGAGAGGCATCCTAAGGCCAGTGGCATACTTCTCGAAGCCACTGGACAATATAGTGAGATGGCCACCTTGATAAATTGTTATTAAAAACCGTGTCTATTCTCAATCCTGCCACCCTTTTGCCTTTAAAACATGACTGTTTAGAGGTTCTAGAGACTGTATTCTAGACAGGATGGATCTGTCAGATCAGCCACTGCCAGAGCAAGACTGGGATCTTCTCAATGGCGGAACAGCTTTATGGACAACGAGGGACTGGATGTACGGTGAGCACAGCAGTGGCACTGCCACCTGGGACTTTAGCCCAGGAAACTCAGTTGCAGTTATCGAGAGGAAAAAGGTAAACATTTATATGGACTCTAAATATGCTTTTATGATTGTACATGCTCATAGTGCCATTTGAAAGAAAAGGCATCTCCTGACAGCAGGAGATAAGAATATCAAATATGCCACTGAAATAATGGCCTCAATATAGGCTATGGTGGCTGAGCCCAGCAGGTGGCCAGCATGGCAAAAAGAAATCAGGTCCGTGACAGGGATGCTAAGGAGGCTGCTGAAGACAGTCTGTTTTATGGGGTCTTGATACCCCAGCTATATTTAGATCCCCTTGTGAACTAAAATAAAATATTAAGGTTCACCCCCCCACCAGCTGACTGAATGGACCCCCTCTTGGCCAAGGGGATATCTGGAACTAAACTGCCTGAGGAGGGAGGTCAGACATGCCTAATCATGCCCCTCCTCCCTTCTTGTAGACATCCTTTGTAACCCATTAACAGGCCTAAGGATATGCAAGACAAACCTGCAGGTCCTCAATTTACACAACAAATCTATGTATGGTGGCTTGTCTCTGATTAATGGCTCCTTATGTTAAAACATTCCAAGCCTTTAGACAAAGCTTCATGTCTATATTTTATTTTATTTGTTTATTTATTTATTTATTTATTTTTGAGACAGAGTGTCGCTCTGTTGCTCGGGCTAGAGTGCCGTGGTGTCAGCCTAGCTCACAGCAACCTCAAACTCCTGGGCTCAAGCAATCTTTCTGCCTCAGCCTCCCGAGTAGCTGGGACTAAAGACATGGGCCACCATGCCCAGTTAATTTTTTCTATATATTTTTAGCTGTCCAATTAACTTCTTTCTATTTTTTTAGTAGAGACGGAGGCTCGCTCTTGCTCAGGCTGGTCTGGAACTCGTGAGATCAAACGATCCACCCACCTTGGCCTCCCAGAGTACTAGGATTACAGGCGTGAGGCACCGTGCCCAGCCAAAGCTTCATGTCTTTAACCAATTACAAGTCAAAGAATCTTTAAACCCACCTATAACTTGTAAGCACCCCCCCCCTTTGAGATGGCCCACCTTTTCAGGCCAAACCAATGTATGCCTCCCACGTATTGATTTATGACTTTACCTCTAACCCCTGACTCCCTGAAATGTATAAAACTGTAACCCAACCACAGCGAGTCTACTTGTTCAAGGCTTCTTGGCCATGGCTCTGGGCCATGGTCCTCAAATTTGGCTCAGAATAAACCTCTTTAAATTATATTACAGTTTGGCTTCTTTCCCACTGAGCCACTGAGCACCTGCTGTGCAACTGCCCGAACAGGGAGGAAACCTTGAAAACAGTCCCAGGTCCATGGCAAAACCCTTTCCCAAGCCTAGGGATGCATGAGGCAGATGTGAAGAGTGTTTGTGTGTGTATTTGGTGTAATTATGCCGGTGCAGCAACAAGTTCCCTTCATCCTTCCGCACGAGGCGCGCGTGCACGCGCGCACACACACACACACACACACACACACACACCCCTCCCGTTCCACCCCGGTGTAAGCCTAAAAGAGACCAAGTCTTTTCTCTGCCTCTTGAAATGACTGAAGGAAGAGAAGCACGACAGCCCATAGGATACATTTCATAGAGCAGCCGTATGAAAAACAGGCAATTCTGCTGTGTTTTGTGTACTGAGTGTGTGTGTGTGTGTGTGTGCACGTGCGTGCGCATGTATAATGTATACTGTGTCATATATACATATAAATCTGTAAGACTGTGTGTGTGAGTCAGTGTGTGTGTATGTGTGTAGTAATAGCTCAAATTGAAGTACATATTTTTTTCTGGCTCTCTCCTGAATGAAAGAAAAGTCACAATTGAACGGGAAGAAAAAGGACGAAGTATTCAAAGATTTCCTAAGCAGCTGACAATATGTTATTTTACCATCGCAGGATTAAACAAATAAAAGTACACAGTCCAAGCTAAATTTGAATTGCAGATAAAAACAAATGCATTTTTGGATAAGTATGCCCCAACCAATATTTGTAAAAACATTAATCATTGTTTATCTGAATTTCAGATTTAACTGTAGATCCTGTATTTTATCTGACAACTGAAGTTTATTTCACATTATTCAAAATCAACAAAATTTTAAAAGTTGATGGCTTTTTTCAAATTTTCAAATTTCTTTCCATTGCCTTTTAAAAGTAATACTTTACTGTAGCCATAAAAAGCATAATTTGCCACTACAAAAATTCAAGCAATTTATAAAAGCACAGACCAGAAAAAACAAATCTACCCATATCTCATGATAAAGAATTGTGGTCGACACTGGTGAGCATTTTCACAGACATCTCTATGCAAAGATGAAGAAAGAAGAATTAATGGCTGCATGTATGCAGACACAAACTTTAGTAAGAATGGGAACACATTACATATGCTTTTATGAATAAAAGGATTAGATTGAAACAACTGTTCAATTTAAGTAAAAAATGTTTCTTTATCAAAAAAGTATTTTAAATCTATAAAATTGCCTTTTCCTTTTCTAGGTGACCCTGATCTTCCCAGCCTCTTACCTTGCCTGCTGAGGCATAATGTTGTTTTAGGGTCTCTCAAGCTGTTTATCATAAAGATGAGTTGCAAAATGTCTCAGAAAGAATGTCCAGGTCAGGGGGTACCTGATTTGTTATCATGAGGCCTTGTCTTGTAGACATTTTTAATGTCTTGGTCCTTAGCAGTCAGGGATTTGGGATCATAAGTAGATGGTAAGGGTGAAAGATAAAGTTAGAGAAACCCACAGGCAGGGCTAAGAGCAGAGAACAAAACATATATGGAAACAGGACTCATAATGAGGAAAAACAAGGCAGAATGATGGCATTCTAGGATTGTTGGCTTTAGGAGTGCTTTCCATTACATTCTACTGCTCTGGAGTTTTGAAAATTGCCTAAAATTACCTTATCAGGCGGATGTTGAAAAATGGTAGCTGCATTCAGAATCTGGTCTGCACACTTGTTTTAGATGGCCAGTGTAGTTTTGGATAAAACATTTGACTTGATTGCTCAGATATAAAGAATAAAAGGTTTCATATAAACATTTTTACTTTTGGTCAATCTTGAGAAACTGGAAAAATCTTCCAGATCTGGGCCCCACATTCTTGCTCAGCAAAATTTGAGCTGGAGCCGAATATTGGCTGTCCCCTTTGGAGAAGACATACCCTTTCCTAGTTTGCCACAGTCTACACCCTGCTTGTCTTCCTCATTTATGTTACCTGCCTGGCCCTGTTAGCATCTAGGTTTTCAACACTTAATTTTTCCCAAATAAAAAAGATTATGGAAAATGTTCAAAGTATACAAAAGGAGAGAGAATCATTAGATGAACCCTCAGATAGCCATCACCTACATTCAACAATTATCATTCATATCCAACCTTGTTTCATCAATAGCCTTGGCAATTCTCCAACATCACTGCACTGAATTTTGATTTACTCAGAAGCAAATCAAGACATCACAACATTGCATCATCAAATATTTCAGGGTGTATGTTTAAATGATAGACCCTTTTTATACACATAACCATGGTATCATTATCACAGCCAAAATACAGACCATCCTTTATTATCATCAAATATCCTCTCGACTCACGTAAAAAAATTCTGTCCATATTATGCACTTCATCTGATTTCTTTTCGTTGGCCAGAAAGGACAAATGGGAAGTGTTGGTCTGGGAAAGTGGGGTGGAGAATATAAACATGTATAGCTGAGGTCCCCAACCCCCAGGCCACAGACTTGATACCGGTCGGCTGCCTGTTAGGGACCTGGCCATAGAGCTCTGCCACCCCCCCATCTGTGGAAAAATTGTCTTCCATGAAACTTGGGAAGGGCAAGAGGGCACACAACAGGAAGTGATTCTTTTCTCATAATGCATTGATTCCTTTATTTTTAAAACATGCCTAATAAACTTTTACCACCTTACCTAGTAAGAAATATATCAGTAAGGCTATTGGTGTCATGAATCTATAGGTGAGACAACAGAGATATAATGGGTTAAGTGACTTGTTCAAGGTCACAAAGATAGTAATAGAATTGCAGCGAGAACCCAGACCATCGCACTTTTTTTTTTTTTTTTTTTTGAGACAGAGTCTCACTTTGTTGCCCAGGCTAGAGTGAGTGCTATGCGTCAGCCTAGCTCACAGCAACCTCAAACTCCTGGGCTCAAGCAATCCTCCTGCCTCAGCCTCCCAAGTAGCTGGGACTGGCATGTGCCACCATGCCCGGCTAATTTTTTCTATATATATATTAGTTGGCCAATTAATTTCTTTCTATTTATAGTAGAGACGGAGTCTCGCTCTTGCTCAGGTTGGTTTCGAACTCCTGACCTCTAGCAATCTGCCCTCCTCGGCCTCCCAGAGTGCTAGGATTACAGGCGTGACCCAGTGCGCCTGGTCCATCGCACTTTTAATCAGACCTCTTTCTATTATGCCACATAGGAAAGGTGGGACAACAGGTATAATGTAAGGATAGGAGACAATATGGAACAATAGTAGAAAACATTTCTGCCTTCTTACTGTGTGCCAGAGCATTGTGGGAGGCAACTTACACATATTATGTCATTTTTTCCACTTATCTATGACATAATTGTCTCAGCTTATAGATAAGGACAATGAAAACATAGAGGTTAGATAAGCTGGCCAGGGGAAAAAAAGGTGGGAAGAGGCAGAGCCAGGATTGGAAGCCAGATTGCTCTAACTGTGGCATCTCAGTGCATGACCACTGTATTAAACTTGACAAAGCATGGGCTCTGGAGCCTGACAGACTTAGCTGCAAATCCTGGTCCTCTTATTAGGTTTGTGACCATGGGCAATGGTTTCCTATTCTTTAAATGAAGATACTAGTACCTCACTATTAGGATTTGTTTAAACTTCAAACAAAATCATCCAAGGAAATTAATATTTCATTGCTTTTCACAGAATATAGGCATAATAGATGTTAGCTACTAATAAAAAGAGGATGAAGGTTATAAGAATACTATCTCCAGCAATATATTCTAGCAAAGAATTATAACTTGTTTCCTACCCAGCCCCTTGAACTAGTCCCATCATATACATATACCTCAACAATATTTGGTTCAAGGTTAATTTCTATTTGTTTTATATGATTTTTAGGCGAAAGGGTATTCTAATTCTATGAAATTTAATTGATTAAGGAACAAGGGTTCTGCTTTGTATCTTCAGAATCTAGTGTACCAGAGCTAGACAACTTCTCAGCCTATGATTCTAAGAGGTAATTTATCAGAAACGAGAGAACTAAAGTTAAGCGATTATAGGAAATCTCTTTTTCTGGGATATAAAGGAAACATATATGGCTGAAAATGGCTTTGGATGGTGGAAAAATTGTATGAATCTGATCACCATGGGGAGGGATAATGGAAGTATGATTTCAATCTCCCCTCCCTTCCTTTTTCTCTTTGTTTGCCCACTTCCCAGTATCTTGAGGTTGCCACGTTTCAGTGTGAAGGTAGAAAAAACAAAATGGATGGACAGGAGTGGATGAAATGGCACAAAATGTACCAAATGGAAACAACAATTTCCGGACTGAATGTTCACTGACACCTGGAACTTACTGTAAACAATTATAAAATGCACAACACAATGGGACAAACAGAAAAAGAGAGAGAGAGGGAGAGGAGAGGAGAGGAGAGGAGAGGAGAGGAGAGGAGAGGAGAGGAGAGGAGAGGAGAGGAGAGGAGAGGAGAGGAGAGGAGAGGAGAGGAGAGGAGAGGAGAATCTCCGCATGACAGGGAAAAAGACACCACTGGGCCAAGGAGCGTGTATGAATGCATACCCCATTCATGGACTTTCCTTCTTCTCACCAGGGCCTGGGGGCTCTGGTGTAGAAATAAATTCTTTCTCTTTGCAAAACTCCCACATTAAATGCATTTGCTTGGCTGAAGCTTGACACTCAACAATTGTGAAGGTAGGAGAGAAGAGAGGAATGAAAAGCAGCCAACAGCCTGGCAAAAAGTGAATGCTTACTCAAGAAAACTGAATTTTACTTCAGACTGGAAACACAAGCATTGTGAACCTAGCCATCAAATAATTCCTCTGAGAAAATTCTGGTGTAATGATGAATTCTTAACTGCAAGTACTGCAATTACTTCACAGTATGGCCATGATGTTTATAAAAATTAATTACTGTTATATATTATTGTGGTATAATTTTTTCTTTTCTTTTCCTGTGGTAAAACATATATAACATAAATTTTGCCATTCTAACCATTATTAAGTGTATAATTTAGTGGCATTAATTAAATTCACACTTTTAACAGAAAACTACCTTAAAGAAGCCTTGCATTGCTAGAGAGAACTTAATGAATTTTTAAAAGTGGGCACGGCTTCCTTCCTAACAATTTTTTTTTCCACTTTGGAAGTATCATGTCCTGCCTTGACATACACTGTTCTCTCATAAGGGACTCATACTACAGGGTGGGGGTGAGTATGGGGTGCTGGGGGAGGAGGGTAGAAGACAATGTATGGGTCAGTGTAAGCCTGCCATGGCCACATGGAAACTTCTGTGATGTGCACAGCTCCCTGACAGTGACTCAAGGACATTACGGCATGAAAGGAGGCCTCCTTGTCATTTGGATTGAATGGCATTTCTTAGCAATTTGCATCCATAACTTACTAACCCCATGTAACACACATAACAAATGTACGTAGCATTCATATCTTTATTGAAAATTCAAAAAAGTGCCCTAAAAGTGGGTCAGTGACATTGTACTTTCATTTAACACATTTAATAAGCATTTAACAGGTGAACTCATCTTGATGGTGTGGTATCCAAACTTGGCATCTGGAAATACTTAGGAAAAAAAACTTGGGAAAAAATGTTGCAGAGACTATTTCTTAGAAAACAGGGGCTAGGAAAGCACTGCTGATGACAAACAACCAGACCGTGTCACATGGGGGCCCATAAGGAGGCAAGGGCGGAGGAAGCAAGAATGCATGAGGATATGGCAGAGGTGGGGGCAGCAGGGCCGACCCCAGTAGCAGTGGATCCAGAAGAGCCCATCTCCCACACGAATCCTGGATAAGCATGGGAGGATGGGGGCCAGCTGAGGCCGGGATGCCAGGGAGGCCTTCAGCCCCGGAGAGCACATTGCCAAATCTTAATGCCCTCTGGCGTCTTCTCCACCTGGTTCTCCGATTCCTAAACCAACCCTTCAATCAGAGAGAGAAAGGGCACTGGGTTAGTATGTTGGGCATTTAATGTCATAATGGGAAAAAAAGAAACCCACAACAGGCAAATTCACACGTCCTGAACATTTTGAGGTGTGTCAGAAGCTACTTCTTTACTGCTAAAATATCTGAGCAAAGCTAGCCACGGTCCTCCCTTGGCGAGCTCCAAGTATGTGTCAAGCCCTGGCATGGCTTCTCGCTTTGCCTCTCTCTTCCTACCATTAATATTATTTCATTTTTTCCCACTCAGGTGCAGGCGCAGCTGATGAATTGGGCTCCATCTCTTGCTGTTGCTCACTGCGCTATGTCTGTTTCAGGACGGCTGACCACCAGCTAGCCGGCGGCCCCAAAGGCTGCTCACTACACAAGCGTCAGCCTGGTTGTGGGGCAAGCTGAGCTTGGGAAAAAGTGGGTGCCTTTTAAAGTCACATCAAGGGAGCCCCTTCCATTTGGAAAAGCCCCTCTTCAACACATTGAATATTAAAACACAAGTTTTCCTTCAATAATGTCTAAGGGATCATTCATCTTCTGAAACTTCTTAAAAATTAAAAAGATGCTATTGTAAGGGAGGGCTGGCTGGTCATGTGGGACTCAGGCAGTCTGTGGCTTTCCTTGCTGGGACATGAGGGTACCTGAAGCCCTGGATGCTGTCTTGGTACTTTAGATTGTCGTTTTAAGGAAAGTTGAGGCTAATGCAGTCCAAATTCACAAAAGTTCTCAAGAGTCTTTGCCCAGTTAAGCGTTTGGGGGAATAGCAGCCTTGTTAACTCGGCACGCTGCAAACTGTTCCACCCTCAAACCTTCCTGGGCTCAGGACAAGGTCAGCTCGCCTTGTTCTCCCCATAGTCCTGGGTCCCAGGACAGGAGACAGGCTTGCCCAGCTTGCTGGGACACCTTCAGCCAGCTAGCCCCAGCACTCAAGCACAAGATCCCAATCTCATCAGCATTCCTAGACCGGGAAAGTCCAAATATGCATTTTTGAAAATGCTCAGTAGTAA
Source organism: Mirza zaza (assembly GCA_008750895.1). Classification (NCBI taxonomy): domain Eukaryota; kingdom Metazoa; phylum Chordata; class Mammalia; order Primates; family Cheirogaleidae; genus Mirza; species Mirza zaza. The sequence goes on along the minus strand of VSMD01121071.1, from coordinate 998 downwards.
TGTGGAGGAGACATCAATAAGACTACTCCCTAAATACCTGCCAACTGTCAAAAGACCAAAAACAAAACCTGTCAATTAAACTGCATTGTCCCCTTGGCACCCCAGTTAATGAGCTTTCCATTGTATTTTAATCCTTCTGGATGTTTGTTCCCAAACTGCAAATTTTATGAGACAAAAGGCCTCCTCTTCCTGTGTGAGTCCTCATTTGCCTTCTCCTATCTCACTACTTGGAGTCCTTTTACCTCATGAATATATAGTATAAAAATTCCGGTGTATTAGTGCTTTATGAGGGAAGAGTCCATGTACCAGTGGTAAAAGGTTCATAAACACAACGAATGCCAAAAGCAGGCTAGCTGTGCTATGGACCAACATTAGGTCCCTATTCCCAGTATTGGTTTATAAAACAGCTCCTACTATATTTATAAAATAGAGGAGGGAAACATCTATTAAATTGGGGGGGGGAGAAATATTCATGTGGAAAGATTTGGCAATAGTTGAGAACGTTATGTCTTTTTCCTTATTTGCTGTGATTGGGTCATTTTGCCTTCAGAACTCCATTGAGTGAACATGAGGTAAACCCAGGCAGGGGGAAAGCAGCTCGGCAAAACTTAAGTTTTCTTTTACCCCCGAATTTGAATATCCTGCCCGAGGAAGTGGAGTCTCTTCCTGCAATCTGTTCCAGGCCTGACCGTGAGCTCAGCCTGTGGCATTAGGATGCCAGCACTCAGTGGCCTGCTTTGTGGGGCTGCTTTTCTAGATGGTACCATCACCAGAACTATGGCGCATTTCCTTCCCTGCACTCATACACCCACACTGTGGAGAAAACCTCATAAGATCATCCTGATTTCTCCTTCCTTCCTCCTGCTCCTCCTGCTCCTCCTCTTCTTCCAAATACTCCTTTGATACAACTTCTGGTTTTCTATGGCCCCCAATAATCACCTTTGGGTCCATTCACCTACAAAGTAGTCATCACTACCTGAGCAGATGAAAAGGTATTT
>VSMD01121065.1:0-12213 GCA_008750895.1 Mirza zaza | reverse complement strand
TCTCGTGATTTCTATTGGAAGATTTAGTACTATAAATTTTCCTCTTAACTCTGCTATAACTGTTTCCCAAAATTTGGGTACATTGCATATCTTGTGTTATTATTCTACCATTTGTTCAGATAGAAATACTTAAGTCTTTAGCTGTAATTGTATATTTGTCTATTTCTTCTTTTGGTTCTTTCAGATTTTGCTGCAAATGTTTTAAAGCTTTCTTGTTTCATACACACTTCATATTCTTATGTCTTTTAGGCAGATTAACACATTTATTATTATGTAATGTTCTTCTCTGATAATTTTCTTTGTTCTGAATTCTACCTCATTTGATATTAATATAGCAAGTCTTGCTTTCTTTTGATTAATATTTTCATAATACATAGTTTATATCCTATAAGTTTCAAACTACATGCATCATTATATTTGAAGTTAATTCATTGTATATAGAATATATTTGGGCTATATTTTCTAATACACTTGTCATCTGTCTTAATTAAAATATTTATTCCATTTACATTTTATGTAATTTTATGTAATTTTATGACAATTTAGTGCTGAAGACTTTCATTTTAGTTTATTTATTATCTCTTCTTTGTTAAAATTTTCTTGTTTTTTTCTGTCTTCAGGTTTTTACCATGTAATTTTGATTTATCTATACTGTCTTTGAGAGTACCTCTTTGAATAGATTTTTAGTAGTAGCTTTATGCATTAAGGTATATATATATAAAGTTGAGATTTTATCGGGTTTTAAAGTATAAAAAACTTACCTCCTTCAATATCCCTATACCACTATTTACAATTCTTACATATTTCCTCTGCATACATTGAAAGTCATATTAAACATGCAATAACTTTTGCTTCAAGCATCCAATATATTATAGAAAACTCAAAAAAAGAAAAATATTAATATATTATATTTATCGATGTATTTACTGTTTCCATTGTTCTTTTTTTCTTCCTGGTATTTCAAAATTCCTTCTTTCATCATTCTCCTGTTTTGATAACTTCTTTTAGCCATTCCTTTAGGGAAGTTCTAATAGCAACAAATATTCATAGCTTTCCTTTATATGAAAATGTCTTGATTTTCCCTGTGTCCACAAAGGATATTATTGCTGGATATAGGATTGTAGATTTTTTAATATCTTTTTATTTCTTTTAGCACTTTAAAAATATACCACTTCGTCTGTCCTTTCTGGTTTTCTGATGAGAAGTCATAAGGATAAAATAAGGATAACTTATTATTTTAATTTATTATTTAAATTATTTTTTACTACAGGGAAGGTGTAATTTCTCTCAGTGTTTTCAAGATATTTTCTTTGTATTTAGCTATCAGAAGTTTGCAGTTGATACATCTTGATATGGATTTCTTTGGTTCATCCTGTTAAGGATTTGCTTTGTTTAATCTGCATGTTTACATTATGTATTTTGCACAATTTGGTAAGTTTTAGCAATTATTCCTTTGAGTAGTTTTCATCCTATTTCACCATTTCTCTCTGAGACATTACTAATAGGAAATTAAGACATTTTGTTATTTTTATTTAGAATCTTATCGCTCTACTTATTTATACTATTTTTTCTCTGTTGCTCAGAGTTGATGATTTCTTTCCTTTTTTTTTTTTTTTATTGAGACAGAGTCTCACTCTGTTGCCCCAGCTGGAGTCCCGTGCCACCAGCTTAGTTCACAGCAACCTCAAACTCTGGGCTCAAGCAATCCTTCTGCCTCAGCCTGCCAAGTAGCTAGGACTACAAGCATGCACCACCATGCCCAGCTATTTTTTTTCTACTTTTGGTAGAGATAGGGTCTCACCCTTGCTCAGGCTGGTCTCAAACTCCTGAGCTCAAAAGATCATCTCACCTTGGCCTCCCAGAGTGCTAGGATTACAGGCGTGAGCCACTGCGCCAGCCAGAGTTGGTGATTTCTATGATTCTATCTTCCAGACCATTGATTCTTTTTTCTGTGATTTCTTTCCATGCTGCTGCTGAGCCCACACATTGAGTTTGTTATTTTTATTTCATTTACACTATTTTTCAGTTCTAATATCCAACTGATTCTTCTTTATAATTTTTATATTCCTGCTGAGTCTTTCCTCTATTAGTTTGTTTTAGGAGTGGTTGCAATTATTCCTTGAAGTCTCTTCATAATGGCTACTTTAAAATATGTTTCAGTGGCCCTACCAAAAATACTCAAAGAATCTTAAACATGGAATCAAAAGATCAGTATTTACCATCATAAAAACACACGAAAGTATAAAACTCAGAGGTCTTATAAAAAATCATACATATGTGGAAAAAGAAATCAAATGTCAACACAAAAGAATTCCATCAAACCACAAAGACAAACAAACAGAAAAAAAAAAAAAGGAAGTGAAATTTATAAAACAACTAGAAAACAATTAACAATATGACAGGAACAAAACCTCACATGTCAATATCAACCTTGAATATAAATGAATAAAATGATGTGCTTAAAAGGTATAGGTTGGTGGAATGGACAAACAGGCATAAAATTTTCTTTTTAACTTCTGCTTACAAAACATTTACTTTACCTGTAAAGACACATATAGACTGAAAGTAAATGAGTGGGAAAAAAGTATTCCACGCAAAAGGAAATCAAAAGTGAGCAAGAGTAGCTTTACTTATATCACATGAAACAAACTTTTAATCAAAAACAGTAAAAAAGAGACAAAAAAGATAATTATATAATAATAAAGGGATCAATTCAGCAAGAGCATATAACAATTCTAAATATTTATGCACCAGCACCAGAGCACTAGACCTAAAGAAAAAGACAGACAACAATAAAATAATAATGCAGACTTTGACACTTCACTCACAGCATTAGACAGATCATCAAGACAAAAATCAACAAAGAAACATTGGACTTAAATTGAACTTACATTGATCAAATGGACCTAAAAGACATTTACATAACATTTTAACCAACTACTGCAGAATATGCATTCTTCTCATGAGGACAAAAACAATCTTCAAAACAGACCATATGTAAGATCACAAAAATGTCTCAACAGATTTAAAAATATTGAAATCACATCAGGTATCTTCTCAGACTGCAGCATTATAAAACTAGAAATCAATTCTAAGAGGAACTTGAGAAACTATATGAATACATGGAAATTAAATAACATGCTCCTGAATAATCATTATACTAATGAATAAATTAAGATAGAAATTTAAAATAAAATCTTTGAAACAAATGAAAATGGATGCAAAACATACTAATCCTATGGGATATAGTAAAAGCAATGTTGAGAAGACAGTTTATAGCATTATAAAACTATATCAAAAAAGCCTTAGAAAGATCACAAATTAACCACCTAATATCATACCTCAAGGAACTAGGAAAACAGGAGCAAACTAAACCCCACATTAGCAGAAGAAAAGAAAGAAAAAGGATCAGAACAGAACTAAATGAAATAGAGACCAAAGAGAAAAAAGTACAAAGGATCAATGAAACAAAAATTTGGTTTGTTCAATAAGAAAAGATAAAAAAAAATTGATAAACCACTAGCTAGACTAAGCAAGAAAAGAAGAAAAAATATCCAAATAAAAAAAAACAGAAATGAAAAAAGAGACATTACAACTGATACCACAGAAATATAAAAGATCATCAGAGACTATTAGTAACTATCATCAGAGACTATTAGTAACAACTATACATTCACAAACTAGAAAACATAAAGGAAATGGATAAATTCCTGGATACCTGCAACTCCCATGAGTGAGCAAGAAGAAAACCTGAAAAGACTAATAATGAGAAGTGATATTGAATGAGTAATAAGAAATCTCCCAACAGAGAAAAGCTCAAGACCAAATGGTTTCACAGCTGAATTCTATCAAATGCACAAAGAAGAAGTAATATCAATCATCCTGAAATTATTCCAAAAAATCTAAGAGAAGTAAATTCTCCCTAACTTATTCTGTGAGGCCAGTATTACCTTGACACCAAAAACAGAAAAAGGACACAACAAAAAAAGAAAACTGTAGACCAATATCCCTGATGAACATAGACACAAAAATTCTCAACAAAATACTAGCAAACTAAATCCAACGACATGTCAAAAAGATAATATATCATAATCAAGTGGGTTTTAATACCAGGGATGCAAGGATGGTTCAACATAGGCAAATTAATAAATGCGATGTATCACATCACCAGAATTAAGGACAAATACCATATAATCATCTCAAAAAGTGCATAAAAAGCATTTGACAAAATTTAACATCCCTACATGATAAAAACCCTCAACAAACTAGACATAAAAGGGACACACTTCAAAATAATAAAGGCCACATACAATAAACCCACAGTAAACATCATACTGAATAAGGAAAAGTTGAAAGCACTCACTCTAAGAACTGGGACAAGGCAAGAATGCCCACTTTCACTACTCCTATTCCACATAGCACTGGAAGTCCTATCCAGAGCAATCAGGGAAGAGAAATAAATGAAAGGCATTCAAATTGAAAAAGAGAAAGTCAAATTATCCCTGTTCACTGATGAACTGATCTCATATGTACAAAAATCTAAAGACTCCACCAAAAAACCCCTAGATTTGATGAATGAATTCAATAAAGTTTCAGGATATAAAATCAATGTACAAAAACCAGTAGAGTTTCTATACACCAATAATGATCTAGCTAAGAACCAAATCAAGAAGACAATCTATACAATAGTTATAAAAAATAAAATATAATAAAATGCCTGGGAATATATTTAACTATTGAGTTCAGAGATCTCTACAATGAAAATTATAAAATACTGATAAAAAATTATAGATGACACAAACAAATGGGAAAACATCCCATTCTCCCAAATTGGAAGAATTAATATCATTAAAATGACCATACTACCAATAGCCATCCATGTATTCAAAATCTTTATCAAATTTCCAGCATCATTGTTCAAAGAATTTTAAAAAGCAATCCTAAAATTCATATATAACTAACCTAAAATGAACCCGAATAGCCAAAGCAATGCTAAGCAAAATTAGCAATGCTGGAGGCATCATACCACCTGATGTCAAATTATACTATAAGGCTATAGTAACCAAAACAGCATAGCATTGATATAAAAATAGACACATAGATTAATGGAAGAGATAGATAACCCAGAAATAAAGCCACATACTTACAGACAACTGATCTTTGTCAAAGTCTATAAAAACATACACTGCAGAGTGGATTTTTTTTTAATAAATGGTGCTGGGAAAATTGGATACCATATGTAGAAGAATGAAATTGGACACTGATCTCTCACCATATATAAAAAAAGACTTAAAACTATAAAATACTAAATGAAAACTTAGGAAAAACTCTTCTGGACATTGGCCTACAGGCTAAGAATTTATGACTAAGACTTTAAAAGCAGAGGCAACAAAAATAAAAACAGACAAATGGGATTTAATTAAACTAAAAAGCTTTGGCATAGCAAAAGAAGTCATCAATAGAATGAACAGACAACCTGAAGAATGAAAGAAAATATTTGAAAATTATATATTAAAAAGGGGACTAATATCTAGAATTTACAAAAAACTCAAATAACTCGACAACAACAAAAAAATAGATAATTCCATTAAAAATACACAAAGGACTGGAATAGACAGTTTTCAAAACAAGACATACAAATGGCCAACAGGCATATGAAAAAAATACTCAATATTACTAATCATTAAAGAAATGTAAATTAAGACTATAATGAGATATCATCTTACACCAGTTAGAATGGCTATTAAAAAAGACAATAACAGATGTTGGCGAGGATAAGGAGAAAACAGAACCCCTATGCGCTGTAAGTGAGAATGTAAATTAGGACAAATTCTATGGAAAACAGTATGGAGATTTATCACAAAACTAAAAATAGAACTACCATTTTACCCAGCAATCCCATAAGTGGGTATCTACCCAGAGGAAAAAAAATAATTACAACAAAAGGATACCTGGACTTGTTTATTTTTCACAGCACTATTCACAATAGCAAAGATATGGAATCAATCTAAATGTCTGTAGATCAAGGATAGGATGAAGAAAATATGTTGAATGTATACACACAATGGAATGCTATTCAGTCATAAAAAAGACTGAAATTATCTTTTTTCAGCAATATGGATGGAACTGGAGGCCATTACCTTAAAATAAAAAATTCAGAAACAGAGACAAATATCATATGTTCTCACTTATAAGTGGGAGCTAAACAACAAATACACGTGGACATAGAATACGTAATGAAAGATAATGGAGAAGCAGAAGTGAGTAGTGGTGGGAGGCGTTGGATGAAGAGAAATTGCTTAGATATCTTAAACACCCCAACTTTACCACCACACAATCTATGCATGCAACAAAATTACGCTTGTACCCCATAAACTTATACAAATAAAAAAAAATTTAAGCTGCTAACGCTAGCACTCTGGGAGGCTGAGGCGGGAGGATGGCTTGAAGCCAGGATTTTTAGACCAGCCTGATCAAGATCAGACTCCACCTCTACGAAAAATAGAAAATTTAGCTTGGTGTGGTGGTGCATGCCTGTCATCCCAGCTACTCGGGAGGCTGAGGCAGGAGGATCACTTGAGCCCAGGAGTTTGAGGTTGCTGTGGGCTATGATGATGCCACCTCATTCTAGTCCTCACAACCAAGAAAGACTCTGTCTCAAAAAAAAAAAAAAAAATTAATTAATTTAAAAAATAAAAAAATAATAAAATAAAATCTGTGTCAGATAAGGCTAACATCTATCATCTTACTTCAGTGTCTTTTTTCATTCAAATTGGGATTTTCCTTGTTCTTAAGATGAGTGATATTTTATTATAGCCTGGACATTTTACATATTATGTTGTGATAGTCTGGAACTTATTTAAGTTTAAAATGTAAATGTGTTTTACTTAGCTTATCCAGACACAGCTCTAGCAGGGAAAAGCGGTGTTGCGGACTCACTGTCAAGTTAGAGACAGTTCTGGCTCCCACCAGGCCTCTGCTGGTGACACCCCAGATGGGAGGAGCAGGGTGTCCTTGCACTGCTCCTGCATGTCTGCACCAACAGCAGGAGCAGGAAAGGACTTGATGCTGCCCAGCTGGGATGAAAGTGCTGGCTCCCTTACCCAGCCTTCCCTGACACCCCGAGAGGGGCTTGGGGCACCTCTCTATAGCTGGGCAGGGAGCTCCTTGCTTGGCCTTTGCTGGAGAGCATACAGCCGCAGCATTTTCTGTGATGTTTGCTGGAGCTGAACAGATTGTCTGAAATATTCCTGTCTTTTTAGGCTGCCTCTTCGCTGGTCCTTTGACTATTAGAGCCAACTTTGTCAGAGCTTTTTAAACTGTGGCTATTTGTGTTTCTGGGTTGCCACAGGTCTTAGATATGTTGGATTAAGAGAAATCCCCCAAAACTGATCACTGTGTGAGTTCCCTAGCCAGTCTTCTCTCTGCCATTCATAATATATATATATATACACACACACACATATACATACACATACACACACATACACATATGTATGTATAACACACATACACATATGTATGTATAACACACATACATATTCCAAAGCTTTTACTTGCACTTAACAGGAGGAATAGGAAAAAACATGTCTTGCATCTGCTGATTGACATGCTCCACCGAGTTCCTTGCACGTTTGAGTTCTACATCTCTTTGCCTTGTCACTGTGCCTGGCCACTATGGTTAGCTCTACAGTCACATCTGATGAGTCCCAGGGATTCAGCCTGAGGCTGAGCCTCTATGGTTTTCATCAAGTTTTCCTCAGTCCTAGTAACAGAAAATGTCACATGCACACACACACACACGCGCGTGCACACACACACATGCCCGCACACACGCCCCTTCATTGATCATAGGGTTGAATAGCTTTATATGTGCTTACATTGCCTCTCCTTGCCATTTCAGGGGGTGCCCTATGGCTAAGCTGACCAAAGACAACCAACTGCAAAGGAAGACAAATCCTCTTCTGACCTTCTGCAAGTTAAGTGCATTGTTCTCCAACTCAGGGTGCATCCCTCCAGAAAGTTCTTCCCAAACAGCTCCACCTCCACTCTGTCCTACACCAAACTTATGCATCATGTTGGCATTGTTTCCTTGTCTCTTTCTTCTACTATGATACAATGACAACCTCCTGATTTCAAGGCCTATCATTTAGAGTATTCATAACCTCAAGCATAACTCCAAGAATCTAACCAGTGCTGACAAATATTGAAACTAAATCAGACCTGCACGGGTGAGATATGGAAGCAGTCTGAGGTATAGCCTTCTCATGGAGCTGGGATGAAGACTGACCACCTGTTGGCTCACCAGGCTTTGGTCTCATCCTAACTTCGAAGTTGTGTTGGATGATTGGAGTTTCGCTTCAGTTAGTGCCTGGCATCCTTATTTCTGTTGGCACTGCAGCCTTCCGTCAACCCCTGGACCTGCTGGCTGAGGCCCTGTCAGGTTATCGCTGCCCTCGTCGTGGAGGCCTGGGCCAGCAACGGTTAATGTGCTGTAATGTCAGGGTTCCTGCACAGATGGTTAGAGGAGGAAAGAATGCCAGGATCGGTGAAAAACAGCCAGTATGGGTTGTTGGGGGGCAGGAGAAGCAAGTTTGGATTTGCACCGCTGGTGCGGATTGTATTCCCTGCACTGTGCCTGGGTGGGGTCTTGGGATGAGCCACACAGATCATAAGAACTGTTGTCCCCTCACCTGCCTCTGCAAACTTCAATTTCCTGAATATAATAACCAATCTGATCCTCTCCACCCACTTGGCATCAGCTTTGGTCACGTCTGAGGTTCTCTGGACTAGATGATTGTTAGCCTCTTCTAAATATTTCCCCAGGCCCTCAGGAAACTAGAAAAGAATATGCAAGGGAGAGATAACTCTGGAAAGTTAAAACCTGAGTCCAGCTCGGTTTGCCGCTACCACCTTGCACAACTTGGCAGCTCCAGTGAGCCTGGAGTTTCTCATCCACAACGTAAACAAAGGAAATCCCCACTTCTAATGATGCTGTATCTCATATGAAATGACCAATAATAAAATGCTTTTAAAATTCTAAGATGTAATACAAATGTTATCACTTTCTTCTAGCTCCCAAATGTCCTGAGTAGTTAAATGGATATTTCTAGATGCCAACTCTTGGGAATTCCATGTGTATGTATTAGGATGGCCTTGCCTGGACCACCAGCCTGCTTGTAAATGCAGAGTGTATAATTGGGCCTTTAAGAAGCCAACAGGCCAGACATAGTGGCTCACACCTGTATTCCTAGCACTGTGGGAGGCCAAGGTGGGAGGATTGCTTGAGTTCAGGAGTTCGAGACCAGCCTGAGCAAGAGTGAGACCCTGTCTCTAGTGAAAATAGAAAAAATTAGCTGGGCATGGTGGTGCATGCTTGTAGTCCCAGCTGCTCAGGAGGCTGAGGCGGGAGGATCGCTTTAGCCAAGGAGTTGGAGGTTGCAGTGACAAGCCGTATGATGACAGTCCTCCACTCTAGCCCAGGGTGACAGAGCAAAACTCTGTCTCAAAAAAAAAAAGACAACAAAAAATTTCTTTGAAAGTGACAAATTCACATTGTAGAACAATTTATGCACAATTATGCTTTATGTAGTTAATGTCTCATGGCTGTATTTTTTAAGAACTCTGATTAAGATATAATGCGATTCTGAAGTTAAGCCCAACCCTTCAGCATTGTGGGTTGGTGGAATCCTTACTTAAGTTCAATAGTAGACACAGATATTTTTCTTTTAACACCTGGTTATATTTCTGTCTGTATTTTCTTCTGACTACCACATCTGTTTTAGCAGATATTAATGCTTACTGCTACAATGACTTCTGTGTTAATTACAGTGAATTCCTAGAAGAGACATCTCCACATGCCCAAACCATCGGACCCCTAGATATTTCGCTGAGAGAGAAGGACCCTGACGTTTCACCGGATTTATTTCGCATCCTCTGACAGGCCAATGTCTTACCAACTGGTCTGGAGTAGTTGATAGTTTTTGTTCACTAGGTCCAATGGGAGTCATCAATGAGTGTCAATGGGCCGGTGTGACATCCTGTGGAAGGGCAAGATCCCTCCGAACTACATTAGGACCTAGGGCTGGAGAGTTTATACTCCTTTTAGGTGGGACAGTGAAGGTATGCTACTGGTCTCACCAGTAGAAAACAAAACTGGTCCTGGTCAGCCTTACGGGTCAGTATGGAGAAAAAAGCATTTGCCAGATTAGTGGCTTCACACCGCATACCAGGAGATGTGTTACTTTGCTCAGGCCATGTAACCACATCTGGTACGGCAGCTGCAAGTAGAGTCACAACCTGGTTAAGCTTACCCTGGTCCGCCACCACCCTCGGAGATCCGTGTGTCTTCTGCACAGGCCAAACAGCGGCGCTGAGCAGGGGTATGGTGGGAACCTCTGCCCTGCATCTTTCTAGTTCTCGATGGCGGTACTAATTGTGGCGATCCTTCCAAGAATGTTGTATTGCTTCTGACTTATTGTTTTCCCAGCAAGAGGCAGTTCTAGTGGCTTCCACGTGTCCTTTCCCACCACAGCAGCTTCACTCCAGTGGCCAGGGAGCCAGCGTGGGGGTTGTGCCAGCGGCGGCACGTCTACTTAGGTTGTGCATTCTGGACCTGGGGTAGGGAACACAGGATGGGCCTGGGGATACTGGGCCACTGTGAGATGGACCCGAGCTGAGACCACAGTGGTCACCTGACCTCCCTCGGCCCTACTCCGACTGCAGGGCCACAGGCTTGTCCAGTTTCCTATTATAGGATGAGTGTCGGTTTAGAGCCCGTGTCTAGTACCCCCCAAAAGGTCTGATTATTTTCTTTCCCCAACTCACAGTAACCCTAGTAACAGGCCTTAGTAGCCTTGTGGAAGGCTGGGAGAAATATCAACAGTGGTTGACTAGGAGGGTCCAGTGTGGACATTTTGCATATGTCTATAAATAGCTCCCACTGGGGACTCTCAGTGATCTCTTCACACCTGGCAGTAGCGTCATTAGCATCTTTACATCAAACCAGATTAGAGGGTCAGTTCTAGAAAGCAGAGATTCAATTTTAAAAAATATGTCTTTAAAAATCTATTCCTCTAATTCTGTTCCTTTAAAACCACTCCCAGTATCATGTGTGTGTGTGTGTGTGTGTGTGTGTGTGTGTGCGCGACAGAGACAGAGAGAGACAGAGAGAGACTGAGAACTAATTTAGGAACTGGCTCGTGTGGTTATGAGGCTGGGAAATCCCACCATCTGTTCGCTAGAGACCTGGGAAAGCAGGTGGTGGTGTTCAGTGTGAGTCTCACAGCCTGAGAACAAGGGGAGCGAGTGGCGTAAGTCCCAATCCAGGGGCCACAGACGGTGAGATGAGCTGCCCCTTGAACACAGCAGCATTTGCCCTTCTTCTTCCTGCCTCCCAAGTCCACCGATTTAAATACTAATCTTGTCTAGAAACACCCTCACAGACACGTCCAGAAATAACATCAAAGCATTCAATATTTTCTGTAAGATGAAATCACATCAGCACCTGAGGAGCTGATTCTGAGTTACTGACAGAAATGAGGGACTTTATGGTTTAAAAGTTAGAAAACTGGAGTCATTCTCCTTCTCTGCAGACCAGATTTTAAGCTGTAATTTTAACCAGACCATGCTCTCTGAGCCACAGCTCCATGACCTGTAAGACGGGATAACAAACTTCTTCACAGGATTTTGAGGATTTCTGAGGCATTTGGGGAGGGGCTGCGCAAATGGCTGTCACTAGCCGCCCCCCCCCACCGCCCCCCGTGAGCGCTGCTGGGGGATTCCTTGCCGGCCTGGCCAGCCGTACTCAGACAGCGCTGCCTGGAGGGACGGGACAGGGCCTCCCTTGGCCACGTCATCTGGGTCGCTAAGGCTTCCCAAGCTGCTTTCCTAACGTTTTTCTACACGGTGCAAATTCAGCAGTGGCACACATTGCTTATGGTTTTCCAAGTGCTGAAAAATCTCTTGATTTGAAAGTTTCACTGATGGAAACACATTTTAGCTGCCCAGGTGAGGAGGAGTGAACTGGAGTGATGGGAAATAGCATGGTGGAGCAATATCTTGAATTGCAGGTAGTGTATTTACAGGAGACAGAATTTATTATCATTTATCAACCTTTCTTGAAAATACCAAGATAATTAGAACACAACTTTAAAGAAAAAAAAAATGACAGAGATTTAATTTAAACGAAGCCTTAATCTGGAGACTGGTCTC
>VSMD01121052.1:0-29582 GCA_008750895.1 Mirza zaza | reverse complement strand
TCATGTATTGATGGGCACTTAGGTTGTTTCCATAACTTTGCAGTTGTGAATTGTGCTGCTATAAACATTCAAGTGCAGGTGTCTTTTTTGTAGAGTGTCATTTGATCTTTTGGGTAGATGCCCAGTAGTGGAATTGCTGGATCAAATGGTAGATCTACTTGTGTCGCTTTAAGATATCTCCATAACCTCCACAGAGGTTAAACTAGTTTGCAGTCCCACCAGCAGTGTAGGAGTGTTCCTATCTCTCCACATCCATGCCAACATTTATTGTTTGGGGACTTTTTGATAAAGGCCATTCTTACTGGAGATAAGTGATATCTATTGCAGTTTTGATTTGCATTTCCTAAATGATTAGAAATGTTGACCATTTTTTCATATGTTTGTTGACCATTATTCTGTCTTCTTTTAAAAAATTTCTGTTCATGACCTTTGCCCACTTTTTGATAGGGTTGTTTGATTTTTCCTTGCTGATTTTCCTGAGTTCTAAATAAATTCTAGTTATCAGCCCTTTATTGGATGTGTAGTTTGTGAAAATTTTCTCCCATTCTGTACGTTATCTGTTTTTTCTCTTGACAGTTTCTTTGGCTGTGCAGAAGCTTTTTAATTTGATCAGGTCCCATTTTTATTTCTTTTTGTTGCTGCTGTGATTGCCTTTGGGGTCTTCTTCATAAATTCTTTGCCTAGGCCAATGTCTAGAAGAGTATTTCCAATGTTTTCCTCTAGAACTGTAATAGTTTCGCACCTAAGGTTCAAGTCTGTTACCCGGAGTGAGTTGATTTTTGTGAGAGGTGAAAGGTGTGGGTCCTGTTTCAGTCTTCTACATGTGGCTATCCAGTTTTCCCAGCACCTTATTTTTTGAATAAGGATTCTTTTCCCCAGTATATGTTTTTGTCTGCTTTGTTGAAGATTAGTTGGCTATATGAGGATAGTTTCATATCTGGGTTGTCTGTTCTGTTCCACTGGTCAATGTCCCTGTTCTTGTGTCAGTCCCAAGCTGTTTTAATTACTACAGCCTTGTAGTCTAGTTTGAAGTCTGGTAAATTAATAACTCCTATTTTGTTTTTATTGCCTAGAATTGGTTTTGCTATACAGGGTCTTCTCTGGTTCCATACGAAGTGTAAAATTATTTTTTCTATATCTGTGAAAAATGATCATAGTATTTTAATAGAGATTGCATTAACTCTGTAGGTCACTTTGGGTAGTATAGACATTTAGAAATGGACATGCATCTAAATATTTAAAAGAGAGCTCCTTTGGAAAATCACTAGGTAATAGTCAACAATGATTTGTAGTTTTATTATAATTATTTATGTATTAATAACTATACCATACCAGGGACATGTTTATAAGTCATAGCATCTAATGTTCTTGAAAGTGTTTGTTCTCTTAGATGAATTGCTAATTTATTACATTATTAATGTATTAATTTCCAGTATCCTATGGCCAACTTTTGGGAAAGCATCCATGTAACTAGCTGTCATCAAGTAAGCATAATGACAATTTTGTCAAATTTTTGTTAAAAATTATGTGATTTCTCTCCTTAGCTCTTTTAATATGATGAATATATTAATGGATTATTCCAACACTAAATCATCTCAGAGTCCTGTAATAAATGCTAGTTGGTCATGTCATTGTTTTAAAACATGTTTTTGAATTCCTCTTAGTAATCAACTATTTAAGATTTTTGTGTCAGTTTTCTAAGAGAAGATTTCCATAACTTTTGCATAGTTTTAAACATATTTTGACATGTGTTAATCTGCTTTGTAAAAAAGAATATGTAAGTTTTCTCTTCTGGGGTTTGGAATAATTTAAGTAGCTTTAGTATTATTTGATCTTAAAAAATCCAATAAAATTTCCCCATAAAGCTGTATGAGCCTGCTGCTTTTTAGCCTGAGAGTTACTTTATAATTTTCTCTAATTCTTTATGAAAAATGGTCTATTTGGACTCTTTATCTTGATTAGGGCCAAATTTGCTATTTTTTCCAAGAAAATTACCAATTTTGACAAGAATTTCAAATTTAGTTGCATAGAATTATGCAAAGTTACCTAGTCTTTTGTTTCTTGATCATACTTTCAATATATCTTTACTTTAAAATTCATATAAACTAACATTTTAGATTCAGTATTGAAGTCTTATGTGATATCTAAATTTTTTTTCCTGATAGCTTATTTTGCTGGTTTATTTTCTTACATGCTTGATAATTTATTATTTTGAACTTATACTTAGCTGAACTTAATTGAAGAGGTAGAAATTCCTCCAAGAAAATATTTTTTACTATTGTGACCCAGAGGGCACTGCCAGTCTGAGACTATGTGATAGACATGGAAAGGCAGCATACAGATCTGCCTTCCAGAAAGAATTTGCTGCCCCGCTATGGGGAATGTGCTAAGCAGATAACCTCCAGCTCTTAGCACTTGGGGTCTGCCTCAGCTGCAAAGAGCCACTGCATCTTAGATCAGGTAGCAGCTACAATGGTCTGGCTATGATGGCCCAACTCACAGACCTTGACAAGAAACACTCCTTCCATATCTCCTGCTTTTTTGGCTGGGGTGTTTCAGTCATGCATCACTCACTATTCATCTTTTCCTTCTGCTCAATCCTGCTCCCTCTTCTTCCCTTCATAGGCCTTGATTCTAATAAATAACTATACCTTAATCTCTTAACCTCAGTCCTGTTTCTGGAGAAACCAATCTGCAATAGATCACTTGAATTTAATTTATTAGCATAGGTCTTTTATGATCTGGTCAATTACTTATATTTGAATTCCTAAATGTGCGCCAGTCTATGGTTAAAAATTCCAAGAAGAGACAATTATTATTACATTTTTCCCCACTCAGAACCATGGTAGACAAAAAGAGGTTATATTTTAAATTCTCTTTGAGGTTTTGCCTGAAGTAGGCAGATTTTCCTCTAGCGTATACTTTCATTGAAAGTGTAACCTCTCTGTGGGGGTCTCGAGTTTCTGTCCCTTTCTGTCCACTATGCACAGACCCAAGGCCCAGGTCACTGGCTCCCCACAGACTGACATTTAATCCCCCCAACACTGGGATCCTGGTTAACTCCCATTTGTCTGAATTTAATCTTAAGAATTTTAAGTGACCTAAAGTAAAAATGCTTCTTTCCATAGAGGATTTACCTTTGGTTCTGCCGGATGCCTAGAGGAACTACCAATCTGGAGCACCTTAAATTGGATTTTCAGCTTGGAGCCTCACTAGAAATATTGGGGCCTCACTAGAAATGTGAATTCCATGAGTGTGAGCTTGTGGTTATGAATTCTGAGGAGGCGGTTCTTTTCCCCCATCCCCTATTTAGTGTCCAAGGCTGAGATATATACATTTTATTGCCTGATCCTTCTGGTGTTTATGTTTGCTTGATTTTTAATTTTATCCAATGAGAGTGTTGACTTTGGAGACACCATGTTTATCTAGGTCTTTGGTCCAATTTTCCACTTGATGATAAGTCTTGAATTTGTCTTCTAACATTGTTATGGTTCATTAAGCCAAAGACTTCCAGGGACTGACAAACCCAAGTCTGCAGAGAAATTGCCAGCTCCATTGTATGCTCAGATTTCTAAATTTGTGCTTTTTAGTGTAGACTTGGGCCTCTGAATTTCCTTCATTTTTTTATAGGCAAAGCTTTGCATTACAAGAGTATTTGTTATTTTTCCTAGCATTTTTAGTTGTTTTGAACTGGTTCCTCCCCCACGCCCCACTCCTGGATATCCAGTCTTCCTTTAATGGGCTAATCTGGACTAAGTCATGAGCTCTGAAAAGAAGGCATTAAAGGAAATACATTCTAAAAGATGCTGATAGAGATTTGAAAATATATTGACATTAATGCCATCTTTTTATTGGAGAAGTCTGTGGCTGATCAGTTAAGCCAAAGGACATTCAATGAGAAAAGCATTGGCCTGGATGCAAAAGGATAGTTATGTAAATTAAGTCTGGGAAAAAAATCAGAATTTTCTTAGGGGAAAAAGGAATAATCACTCACAACATTAGGATGTAGTCCACCTTCAGGGACTCCTGCTCTGGCCACCTGTGGCATCATCATGCTGACATTGATGAATGAGGGAAGGTGAACGCCATAATAGAGGACAGCTGATTAGTAAAGCTTACTAGTTCTTTCAGATGACAACGCTATATCTCAGAGACAGGCTAGGTGGGCAGCACATGACCACCAAGGATTGTGGTGTTATTTCGTGGCTGCTTTACTCTCATAGGAAAACCTAAGAATGAAACAAGTTAAATCAAATCAGCTTTCATTTTTCAGTCCCCTTTTTGGTTTTTAAAGATAATAGACCCAATGGATTTCAAATAGAAATTATTAATATGAAAGGTTTAATGATAGTTAAAGACATACAAATCATACAGTGCTTGGAGTGAAGCTGTTAACATGTGCAAAATGTTGAGCACTTTATTTTGAGTATGTTGTACTGATTTATATTATCTTCAAACACAGCCGTATGGCAGCAGTTGGACAGAGTTTACTTTAGGAGTTGTATAAGAACAACCAAACATTTCTTATATTTTGCAAACATTCTTGCTCCTAGGACCCCATTCTGGGTGAACCCTGGTTAACTGATGAGAACTGATCTTGGCTCTCTGCTCTTTTTTCACTTTTCCCAGTGATATTCTGCTCCTCACTCCTCTTCCCATATGTCTCAGCAAATGCTGTAAGAGAGTTGATGGGCGATGTGTGTGTGATATCTTGCCTAAAATGAAAGTCTAAAATACATTCTGAAAAAAGCAACAGTAACCACACTCTGGGCATAAGCAAAGGTGACAGATGTATTTTTCATTGGCTACAGAGCACCTTTGTCTGGGGCCAACATTATGTTCCTTCCCAACGCACCATGTGTCAACGACTCCAAATCCTCCTTTTGTGACAGGATTGTAGAAGCGCTGGTCCTTGAGGCTATATCCATTCTGGCTGTAATGCTCTTGTTAGGGAACACTCAGTACCATCTACAAGGTTTTCCTTCCTGGTGGGTAAGAGCTTTCACTGTCACGTAGAGGTTCTGCTCTGTGCCACTTCCAGAGTCTCATGTTGACAGGCAAGTCCCTAATCTCCCACTCTGAGATCACTGGCCAGAACAGGGAACAGGACTGTGCAATGTGGGTCCCGACCTGGCCCTGACAGAAAGCTCTCTGGATTGAATCAACGTCCATTGTTGCTGCCTTTCTCTAAGGAGAGGGCATTGCTGAATAATTCAGAATCATTTTTCTACTCTCACTAATTTTCTTGAAAGGATTTAAATTCCTTCCTAGTTTTCCCTGTTCATTTCCCATATACTTTTATTTTTTAATGAAAGCTGATATATACTATATCTTGGACTTCATCCATCTGGCCACACTCTCCAGGTCTCTTTTTGAAATGCACCCTGGAGACATCTACCCTTGCTGCCCTCAAGATCTGCTGCCACACTTTCTCTCTCAGCTACCACACCAGTAATGAAGCCCACCAAGTAAAAGAAAGTCCTCCAGGCTTTCCAAGAAATGCAGTCAGTTGTGAGTTTGGGGAGGATATATAAGAGACCCATTGTAGCAAGCCCACCCCTCTGAGCCTTTGATCTCTCTATCCTCTGCCAGTGCAGTTCTAGAATTGCTGTTCTTTTAATGGGATCTAACACTTTTCCAAGCTCCTGTGAGCCTTCCCAGCAGTCCACTGGGGTTCTTTCCAGGGCATGCAATTCTGTCTCCCAGGAGTGCCTCTGTATTGATAAACTCTGCTTTAGCCAGCTTTAGGTTGCATCATTCTTGCACCCCAGCATCACTCCCATGCACAGTTTCCTGGTTCCAGCAGACGCAGCTGGGGCCTGTACCTTTTTATGGCATAATCTACATGAGGGAAACAGAACAGAGAAGAAGGGTGAGCTATGGCATGATGTGGTTTCAGGAAGAGTCTGGTGTCAGCATGATCCAGTGGGGAAGGTAAATTGCACCACAGACACTGTCTTCCCTTTAGACAAGAGATGGGACTTTTGTACTCCCATCCAATCAATGACTGACCATTGGCAATGAGGCAAGTGGAGGCAGGATGACTTCAGTAACTCAGAGAACGCTTTCAGAGAAGGCTGGTCTTGCAAACTGTTGGCTGACATACCTCACAGAAATAGGACTTGGGAGCATCATGCAAAGCAGTAAAAGGATGGCAGAGGACCAGAGTGAGCCACCAAGACAGTCTGTTGTACCATTTATGAAAATGCTTCTTCTGGTATGTTAATGCTCAGCTAAAATTACAATTCCTGAATCTTCACTAATATTTCAACCAGAAGGTATCACTGCCTTCTCTCCATGTTTATAACATGTTACTTGCACCCCTGTTTTAAATTGATTTAAAGATTGAGTTATAGTTAGTTGTTTATGTAGATTTCTCCCATCCTAATTGTAAATTCCTTTGGAGCAGTCAGTCATTCTCCATATGACCTCACAGAGGGAGTTTTATGTAGCATATGATAATTTTTAAAAATGTGTTTGGTGACATGCAGCAGAATTGGCAGGAGAAATCCTGTAGCAAATCATTTTGTAAAGAAAAATTCTCAATTTATTTTTAGGTAAATCTGAATCTCCATAATTTGTGTTTGCTTAGTGGCTGCAAACACAGCAAAGGTCCTTGGAATAAAATGGTTACATATGTGTGTAACCTGAACAGACTCGAAAGGGTGTGCTTTTTGCCTGACAGTCAATAATAATATCCTTGGGAAAGCTGTGGTCATGTTACAGAGGAAATCCTTGAAGGGGGATTAATTAAAATAAACATGGAGATAACTTTTACTTAGGTAATAAGGCTGGGTGCAGTGGATCATGCCTATAATCCTAACACTTTTGGAGGCCAAGGCAGGAGGATCACTAGAGGTCAGGAGTTCAAGACCAGCCTGAGCAATATAGTGAGACCCTGTCTCTACAAAAAAAAAAAAAAAAAAAAAATTTACTTTGGTAAACTTTAGAGATACCTAGGGAGAAACTAAATGTATTTAGTGAATTTTCCTCTTTTGTTTGGTAAAAAAGAAACACCTACCACCAAAGAATAGCAGTAGAGTAGAAAACAAAGAAGCAAAAACAATGCTTTGGCAAGAAAAATATCAAAAGTGGAAAAAAGCCTTTTAGTCATTAAAAGGCAGATAGAATAGCAAATGAATTAAAACAACTCTCTAGGTAATATAAATCTTTAAGGCATAAGGCAAACACTTCTACTGGTTTATTTTTTCAAAGTTGGTTGCTTTTGCAATCTAGTTTAAAATTATTCTTCATACAAATTTCCTACCTCTCATGCCCAGTCTATTCATCTTTCAGGCCAAGACATTGAGGCACAGAGTTAGTAGGTAACTTACCAAAGAACCTGAAGAGTTGGACTATTATCAGGCCCCAAGACTTTCCTTGAAAATCTCCAGACTGCTTCCCATGGGCCTCCATAACTTGCTGCAATTCTCTAATCTATTTTTGAGTCTTGAACAAATTGGTTTGGAATTGGATCTTCCCCTCCAACATCAAAGAGAAACCAAAAGAGAGGCTTATGCCCTGTATTTCCTGTGCTAAGAACAGTGTACTTATTAGGCATGCAATAAATAGTCATTGAATAAATATGTCAAAATGCTTATTGTTTTTATGATGATATTAATTTTACACATGGTTACCATATTGATAAACATTTTGTCCTACTATGTTATTTAAACTTCTAATTTAAATTATTTAACAGATAAATATTAGGAGATGGGAATTATCAAAAATTGGAATGGACTTGCTTAAAGATACTTTGATTTAGTTGAGTGCACTTGAAAAGATCTTTATAGGCTCACAATTTTTTTGTTAGTGAAGACAAAATTAGGTGTATCTGTTAATAAGGATTGAGAAAACAAAAATTAAATCTTTAGACAGAGTTCACATTTTCTCATATTTAGATTTTAAACTAAAGCTAGATGTACTCTCAGATCTGCTATAACCTGAGATCTCCCAGGTTACCTCCTTGAGGCTTACCTATCCAGGTCCACAAACACCAGCTTTCCCCTCTTTCAGGAGGCTTCACTTTCTCCACATTGTCCACATTTAGTTCTAAGACCAAACTAAACTTCCCTGTATCATGAACAACTGGAGGAAACAAACTATATACGATTAAGGCAAGTTTCCTGCATTTCTGTTTTATTGGCATGGGTTTAGATCAAGGCACAGCCATTTTCAATCTCTCCCTATCATGACTCCCATATAAGGAAATAGCTTCCAGCTTCCATTATTATCCACAGTTTAGTGATTACCTTATAAGCACAAGGTGCTGCAAGACATTTACAAAAACATTTATTAGAAGTAAGTCCTTCATCATTGCCTGGCAAGTTTGGTGTTAGTACTCTATTTTATAGAGGAGGTTTTAAGAAGTTTACAAGCAAGTGGCAAAGTTGGAATTAGAGTCTTTGTTCTACTCTAAAACCATGTTTTTCCACTATTCCATGAGGATGT
This sequence comes from Mirza zaza, assembly GCA_008750895.1. NCBI lineage: Eukaryota > Metazoa > Chordata > Mammalia > Primates > Cheirogaleidae > Mirza > Mirza zaza. Next base: position 21,131 of record VSMD01121052.1, on the reverse strand, counting down.
ACTAGATCCTAAATGATGGGTTTATGATTGTTTTAGTTCTACATCTTACTTTCTTTCAGCTTCAGAACAGTCTTGTTTATTCCTTCAGAGAAGGTTCTTTCCTATATGGCTCCTGGGTTTATAGACTTGGCTCTTATGCTTGTTCTCCTCAACTGAAAAATTTTAGCTGGTGATTCTACCACCTTCTAGGACCATATATTCTAGAATAGAGTCAGCTTTGAGTTTTAGATTCTCAGCAGTAATTCCCTCCCCCAACCATAACAGGGCATTGTAGTTTGGTAAGCCATGTGAACGTCCAATTTTGAACCCAGGAATCAGGTGGATGTGCCCACCCTTCCCCAGCAGCACTGAATTGAGGCTGACTTCACCTCTTCTCAGTCCTCCTTGCCCCCAAACACTGGGCTAGGGTTCTGCATACCTTACAGCATGGAGGACAGAAGAGAACTTGTGCTCTTCAGGAGGAGGTACTCTCAAAATGAAGAAGAAAGGGTAGAGCTGAGCCAAGTGTGAGTTGTTCTCCCAAACCTACAATTTATGTAAGTCAATTAACCAGCACAGGAGTGGAGTGAGATAAGGCAGAGAAAAGGGCCATTAGTTGAACTTTCTTTACACATCAGGGCAGGGGAGGAACTTTTCCTTCAATTAAAGCCCTAACATAAGAACTACAATGTAACTGTCTATAATCTCAATTCCAAACCTTTCTCCCTGAGACTATCGCCTCCTCTCTGTCAACCCCACTGACTTTGGTATCCTCACTTCAACATCCTTTGATCCCACCACAATCCACTGACCCTATGACATTTTCACTATCCCTCATTGCCTTCTTCTCTTTTGTCTCAAATTTCATGATCAATCATATAATTACTCCTTTAGATACGCTCTCAAATCCCTTGCCCCTTTCTCACTTTATCATGGTGGTCTTCTATAAGAAGAAAACACCACAAAGATGTTTTCCATGTCATCTTAGCTACTTAGGAAAGTAGTAAAATAGATCCGTAAGTAATATGTGCATGCAAATACTTACTTAAAAAAAGTATGGCCCATACCTCACAAGACCTGAACAAAAGCCACCAGGCGAGTGACTTTACACCACTTGTACCACCTAAAAATTCTTGGGTCCCTCTCTTTCAGGACAATGCCAGAACACTTTAGAGTGGTTTAAATGTTTGTCCTCACCAAAACTCATGTTGAAATTTTATTTCCATTGTCACAATACTGGGAAGTGGGACCTTTAAGAGGTATTTAGGTCATGAAAGCTCCACCCTTATGAGTAGACTGTGCCATCATCTCAGGAGTGGGTTTGTTATCGAGGGTTGGATTTGCCCCACCTTCCACTCTTCAGCCATGTGATATCTTCCACTACACTGTGGTGTGACAAGAAAGTCCTCGCCCGATGCCAGCACTATGATGTTGGACTTCCCACTCTCCAGAACTGTGAGCCAATAAATTTCTATTCATTATAAACCTATTATAAACCCAAGAATACCCATTCTTGGGTATTCTTTTTTTTTTTATTTCAGCATATCATGGGGGCACAAATGTTTAGGTTACGTGTGTTCCCTTCCCCTCCTCCCCCTCCCCGCGCCCCCCCACCCCCGCCCCGAGTCCGAGCTCCAAGTGTGTCCATGTCTCGGATGGTGCACATAGCACTCATTAGGTATGTATATACCCATCCCCTCTTTCCCCCTCCCATCTCATTGATGCCCAATAAATGTTATTCCTATATGTCCACTTAGGTGTTGATCAGTGAAACAAATTTGCTGGTGCATTCTCAGGTATTCTATTACAGCAGCACAAAACAAACCAATGCAGTGGTATAGGAGAATGTTGTAACTTAGCTCCTCTCTCCCATTGGCCCCTCCTGGCTATTCTCACTCACTTGGTCCTTTTCCCTGTTGTCCAGCCACAAGGACCCAAGCACACTTCCAAGAATGGCCCCATTTGCCAGATACGTCTTTTTGCCTGGACTGGTTCTTGCCACCTGTTTTGCCTGACTAACCTCTGTTCATCTTTCTGGACTTAGTTTGGAAATCATCTGATACGTGAGGCTTTCTTTGACCTGCCTGTCCCCTTGCCCCACATCCTTGTTACCTCTATCAGAGTTTTACATTACAATGTAATTGTCTCAACTGTTTGTTTTTCCAACCTTTTTAAGGGCAAGGACTACATTTTATTCATTTCTTAAGAATTTCTTTTTAGTATCTTATGTGTCTAGTAAAATGCTTGGTGCCTAGGCTATGTTTAATTAATATCCTTTAAATAAGGAAATTAATTGATATATTAAAACATGGTGTGTTTTTTGTTGCTGTTGTTGCTAAAATTAATGCATCTGTTTTGGGATGAAGAGAGTAGAATCAAGAAATGTACCTTATACTATATACTTTTATTGAACATTTTAATCCTTATTCTCTCCCTGTCACAAACTGATATGAGAGGATAAATAAATTATCATTTTAAAGGACTCAATGAAAGTCTAGCTTAAGTCTTTCTTACTCATTAAAAACAATTCTGTTAAACCTGAGTTATGGATGAAAGCAGACATTCTAAAAATGATCTTATGAGGAAGGTTTAACCAAGTCAAAGACCATAGTCATGGCATTTCCCAGAGCACCTAAGAAGTTCAAAAGAGAGCATTCACTCAACTTTGACTTTCAGGCAGAGAGGCATAATTAAAAGAATACCAAGCAGTTTTGAAGCCTTAATGGTTTTGTGGGGTAAATTTTTGAGAACTATTGCAATTTCTAGATTCAAAGACATTTCCATCAGGCCACTCTGGAGTAGCTTGTCCAAATGTATCTGTGTACCTTACAGGCTTTGGACCACCATGGTGATAGTCTGTAATGAAAGTTTTCACTACCTTGTTAAAATTCTAGTCCAATTGTCATTAGTACTGATCCTATCTTTTGTCTGCTATTGTTGCTGCTAATGCCAATATTGTGATGACAAAATAAATTTGATGTTTTTGTTAAATATTTTTACAGAGATTTTTTAACTAGATGTGGACACATTGATTTCAATGCTCTTGCTTCTATCTTATTGGCATTTTGAAAAATCTGCAGATATATGTCCAAAAATAGCCTTAATAAGTTTAATAATATATTTCCATGTTCAACAACACCCAGTGCAAATTAACTTAACCAGAGAGCCAAATATAAAGAAGAACATTTTTACTTTCACTTATTTTAATTTTAGTAGTGTTTGGTTAGCAGAAATATTTTAAAAACCTGTTTATTTATATATATTTAGTGTACTTAAGGTACAGACCACAGTCAAATGCAACTATTTATTCACTTTGTAGAAATTAAAGTAAAATTAAGGGAGAAAGAAAATATTCCTTCTTCAAAAATGTATTTAGTTTGAACTGATTTTAGTTTTCTAAAAAAATCTGACATTTTGAAAGTTTACCACCTAGTGGTATACTTAGCAAATACTATTCATTTGACATGTATTTATTATGAGTACAAAGATAATTAAGATGTAGCTATTGGTTTTTAGAAAGTCATAATAGAGGAAGAGAAACAGACATTGGAAGATAATAATGACACAATATAATTAAAGCTATAGGAGAGCATAAACAAAGAAGAACAAAGAAGATTGCATTTCCTGCTGTGTAGAAGATATGGGAGGCTTCGAAGACGTGGTGTCATTTAAGAGAATAAGAAAATTTTCAGGCAGAGGTAAAGGAGGGCATTCAAGACAAGGAAATATCTCGAACAAAGGCTTTAAGTTGTGGAAGTATCTGGTTTGGGGTCAAAAGTATAGTTATTTATATGACATAAACAGTACAGTAGAGAGATGGAGTTACAGGGAGAAGATGAGTTGGAACCAAGTTATGAGGTGTCTTGTAACCTCTGGTTAGGAATTTAGATCTTATGGTTAATGAGAAGTTATGGAAGTGTTTATGGAACAGAGTGACATGAATAGTTCTGTTCTTTAGAAAAATTACTGAGCCCACTATTTAGAGGATTAATTAGCAAGAGATTAGAAACTATCTAGGATTTTATTGTAATAGTTCTGAGCAGTGACGATAGGGCTTGAACCAGGATAGAGATGAAGATATGGTAAATACAAGACATTCCTTGGAAGCAGAATGTGTAAGATGTTGTAATCAATTGTTTATAGAATTTAAATAATTGGGTGAAGATAAAATGACCCTGATGTTTTAAATTTTGGAGATCTGGTGGGTGGAGTTGGCATTGATCAAAAAGGATAGAATTCTAGAGGAGAAAAGCAGGTTTGAAGAGCAATGGTAAATTTTGTTTGGACTTGTTTAGGACGTGGTGCCTGTCGTACATGCATTGGAGGTTCACAGGAAGCAGCTGGGAGTCAGGGAGTGGAACTCAGGAGAGGGGAGGGTGCAGCTTGAGTTATGCGTGTCAGAATCATCAAAAATAGAAGGAAACGGAAGGGACACTAAGAGGGCTACATGCAGAATCCTAAGAAATATAATAGAAGCTTTGAGGCAAGATAGAATTAGGAACAAAGAAGAAATCTGATATCTAACCCTGTCCTGATCTGTCTATGAATAGTGCAAATGTCAAATATTCCTGTCTTGCTAAGGACAGCTTTGCATTTCCATCATCATTTGGAAAAAAGTTAAATTTTCAGATCATGCTGGATATTAGGAGATTTTGTGACCTCAATTGTTTTCCCATTTGCACTTAGAATCAGCATATCAAAGTTCTCAGTTTTAGATACTGCAGTGCAGTGGTTAAGAGCATAGGCCTAAGTCAGAATTTGTGTATCAAACCCCAGTTTTACAACTTATCGAACTGGATACCAGGGGAACTTACTTATGATTTTTACATGTAATTTTTTGCAACTTCAAAATGGAGATGTCAAAATGTTATGTAAAACATTTGACATTGTGCCTGGTACCTCAAAAGCATTCAATGTCCTTCTTGATGTTATTCTTACTACAGAAAAATATTATAATTTTCAGAATAAGCTTTTGATTTCTTCCAGTTTTTAAGTAGAATTTCTATGGAGTTAAGTTAGTTTTATAAGTACTCACTATCATTTAGAAAAGGATGCCCAATGCAGTGTGAAAATTTTTCTTTTCAATTTGTTTAATGGCATTTAAAAATCATTTTTTTCATAAATACAATTCTACAAAAAATTTAAAGGAAATGTTTTCTCTAAAAGTTCAAAGAGTATTGCATAAAAAGGAGCCATTAGAAATAAATAAAAATATATTGTAAGATGATAAACACCTTGATGTAGAACTTTTTTTTACTGGACATTTTCATAAAAGTGGTTTTGGATAATTATGATGTCTGTATATACAGCCATATAAATTCTTTTCTGAGGGCTATAGTATAGCATTAACAGTTGGTATTTTATTATCTGTCACAGTAAATTTTCAACTTTGGGAGTAACTAAATGAACATAATTGCTAGTTTATTTGCAACTCATTATAGAAGCATTAGCTTTCATTTCACAAAGGGCATACAACAAAGCATGAGTGGAACATATTTCTATGACCAGCTTTAATGCAGAATTCTAACACATTCTTATTTCATGGTAGTCATTATTCACTATTTTATATGTTAGGAGGACCATTCTCCTTAATGACCAGAGATGTCCTTCTGAACTGATGATGTTTTTGTCTTTTTAAAAAGGCATTAACAACTCACATAGCACAGCCAAGAGATCTTATAAGGCATATTATAACATTTTAATCAATTATTTCTCTTCAGCATGCTATATTCCAGTGGGTTTTTAAAAAACAATTTTAGAGCTGAATTGTAAAAATTATGCTTGACTGAAAAATGAAATTTCACCTAATGAGCTTGTGGTTGGTAGAAAATAACAAGTATTAGAATTTCATTCTGAGATAATTTTTCCTTGCAATTTTTATCTAAACTTATCTTCCAGGATGTTTCTTAGGATAAACAACACCAACTATAAAAATGACATGCTGAATCTTCCCAAAAGACACGTCATTCCAAATATTCATGAGTTCACTAAAACTTTTATTTGTTTCATTCCTACCAAAGCTAGAACTTAATCTTAAAGCTTGCTGCAGTCTTACTTCTGGGTGAATGAAGGCAAAAACATTAATTCCGAAAGCTGAAAAATTTACTGTGACTTGATGTAAGAAACTCTTATATAGTTGATACTTTCACGTAGATCTACACTGGATCACATTCTCAGAGAATTATCTGTACTAAGGAAAACAAAAGCCCAAAAGCTGTCCCAGAAGCTTCACTACACACTAAGTGGTATTTAAGGGAGGCACCTAGAGTCAACTTTCTTCCTTTGCACTGGTTTGTGGTTAAAGTAAAGCATCTGCTGTAGACATGATCAGTGCACTCTCATAGGCTCAGTGTTTGGGGGGACCAGCAGCCTCCCTGAGACTTTTGGCTCTTTTGGCCAATAAGCGCTGGTGTCTGGCAAGAAGGTCACTAACTCCTCAGGTGTTTATCCATTGGTGAGCAGACACAAAGGCTCCCACTTCTGTTGTGTGGGTCTCTGTCCTCCTCATCCATGTTGGTGACTCCTCTAGGCTACTGACACAGCATCAATGCAGAGGTCTGAATGCCTCACACTGCTTGTTGCAAATTGAAAGCTAAATTTCTATTTGCCTCAGTAGCTAATCCAACTATGAAAGGCATATCACCTCCTAAATGGAGCTTTACCTGTTTAATACGTGTTATGCAAATAAAATATGTGAGAATGTCAGGAAGTGGAAGGGGGAACAAATATGTGAACATATTTGTAGAGGAGAAACCCAGAAGGATGGTTTAAACCTTTTCTCACTTTCTGTATTTTAAACTTGTGTATTAACAACATATATGTGGTTTGTTGAGTTTCTTCCTACTATGTACTGGTTACTTACATTCTTTTATGCCCCATTCACAGCCCTAAGTATTATTATTATCCTATTCAATAGATAAGGAAGCTAAGGGATAGGAGGGTAAGTAACTTGCCAAGGTGACGTGGCTAGTAAGTCATGAAACCATGTTGGTTTTCATTCACTTGCTCCATGGGCTTGGACCCATTTTGCAGAGATGCTGCAAACACACACTATGTGATGGGAAGGGTGCCCCTGGGGCTGTGTAATGGAAGTCCTTCTACTCTGCTCGATTGCACTGGGCAAGGGGAAGAGGAGACTTGAAATAATAGCTCATTTTGGTCTCTATTGAATGACCTTTGACTGTAAGTAGTCTCTATTATTCATGCTCCAAGATACTTTAAGGAAAGGCAGCACTGGGGAAGGGAAGATAATTTCACACCTTTGTTGCTTCTGTTTAGTGGAGACAGTTTATTGCAAGTCTGGTTTTTATAAGGCAATGCCAGATTGATTTATATTCTTTCCTGCTAGGAAAAGATAGGAAGAAAATTTTATTTAAAATGGAAAGGTTCTTAAAGTCTGTGGGAAATGAATAGGATTTTTTAAAAGGTTAAAATTTTTCTCCTTTGACATTTTCTGCTATGTTAACATTTTCTGTGGTGTTTGGTTGGGGGCGAGACCTTTTCTGTTTTGCTTTGTTTAGGTTTGTCTTAAACAAATCAAGATTTTTGTTTTAAACTTTATCTTTCCTTTTTTTTCAATTTGTAGGAGTAAATCTCCCCAAGAAAATACTAAGTCACTTTTATTTGGTTCAAAGTTAAAATATTGTTGTTGAAATCATGTATGCAGTTTTTCTTTGTTTAAAAATTTTCCATTACAAATATATGTATCCCAGAATAAAAATGAAGACTTCCTCGTTTTAAAGTATTTTAAATATTTGGTTCCTGAAGAAACACAATTATATGAACAGTGAAGTTATGTTTGTGCAATACATGCAATGTTGTTGAACTCGATTTTCACAGGCATGATGAATAATCCAGGCCTAAATTCTCCTTTGATATAAAGAAATATTAATATAACAGTTCACCAACGAGCACTAATGAAGGCTTCCCAGCTCGGATTCCAAGACTAGTATTCTTCATTCCCCTGGGTTCCTGTATTAGTCATGAGGACCCAGTTGTGTGGGTAATTGCCTGACTGGATTTTTTTTTTTTTTTTTGGTATAAGAGTGAGAAAATTATAGAATTTCAAAAACTGAATGAGCTATTAGTTGGTTTTAACTTTCTAGTGAAGTAAACCACACCTATTTTGTTATACACAGTGTCCCCGAAGTCTCCACACAAAGAAAAAATTTTGTAAAATTCTGTAATGAATATTTTGTAAATAAAGGCACATTTAGCTACAATTTCCTATTTTCCCTATGTATGGCAACTTTTGGGACACCCTATATCTTTTCTACTCTCTTTTTAAAAAATGACCTTCTGCATATTACAATAAAGAAAATCTCCTGTGTGATCTTCCCCTTGTATATATGGCTTCTTGGCTCCTTTTTTAGTTTCCTAGGGCTGTCAAAACGAAGTACCATAAACAACAAAAATTTGTTTTCTTACAGTTCAGAAGGCCAGAAGTTCAAAATCAAAGTGTCAGCCAGCTTGGTTCCTGCTGGAAGCTCTCAGAGAGCTCAGTTTCGTGCCTCCTTCCTAGCTTCTGGTGGTTGTCAGCAATCCTTGGTGTTTCTTGGCTTATGGGTCCATCATTATAATCTCTGCCTCTGTCTTCTCTCCCATGTATGTCTTTGTCCAAATTTCTCTAAGGATACCAGTCATTGGATTAGAGCTCACCCTAATCCAGTGTAACTTCATTTTAACTTGGTTTTTTCCTCAAAAACCCTATTTCCAAATAAGGTCACATTCATAGGTACTGGGGTTAAGACATCAATATATCTTTTTAGGTGACACAATTCAACCTACACTGGCACCCAAGATGACACATTAGAAGTGAAGTCCTATGCTAGAACAGAGCCCATGGTTGAATGGGCAATCAATGAAATGCTATTTGTGCATTAGTTCCATTACTATGAATCTTACAGGACTGTGAAAACTGTTTTATTTCTCTAGAATATTGACTTGAAATGATTCAGCAGTAGATTGGTGCATGAAATTGTCACGCATCATGTAGTGATTTCATATTATTATTTGTTACAATAAGATTTAAAAACTGGTATTTTTAATGGTCTAAGTAGTTTGCAGGTATTTGAAAAATGAATCAGGATGTACTCTGTGGCCAGAGGAGGAATTCTGAACTCAGGACTTCCCATACCCCAAGTTCACTTGAGGATATTGAAGGCTGGCTGGTCCTAGGGGCAAGCAGAGGAAACAGATTGGGGTCGGGGTGGAGGCTGAGGCTTGTCACTGAGGGCACTGGTGACTTTACCCTTGGACAGGGGCAGTCCTGCCCTGCCATCTTACCCTAGCTAGTGATATGCTGAAATGCCTGGGAGGGGACTTTTGTACATCCTCAGCCAACATACATTCAGGGTGGTATGGTGGTCTACAGGAGGAACAGAGGCCTGAATATTAGAATCTGTCTCTGGGCATCAGAAAAAGTAGAACTGGAAGGATGAAAAGCTCCCCAACCAGGACCCCACATGTCATAGGGGAAGACTCATGATCAGATATTGTGAAGTTATTGAGAAATCATAATTTACTTAATGAAGGAAAATATCTATCAATTTTTCTATGCTATCAATTAAAACTTTGTTCTGCTATGCATTGGCTCATGTGCCTATATGTTAAGGAATTCGAGGCGACTTGGTGGCTCTCTAATAGAGATATTTTCCCCAGGTTTCCCAAGTGGAAGGATGGAGCCAAGGAAAGTGTTTCACTCAGATGAAATGGACCGGGTCTTTTGTACCAAATAAAAATTACACATGAATGTTACTCTGTGAAACCTCTAAAATTATATGCGAAATTTCACATAAGTTTTTCATATCTACATTTTTGGGGATGATGGTCCATAACTCTCAATTGATATGCAAAGAGATTCATGACAGAAAGTATAAAAGCATCTAATGCATGAGAATGCAGCAATCCCACTCCTACCCACTTCTATTTTTCTGACCTTATCTCTTTCCAATCTCCTTTGAGTTAAATGAACACAGTGAACTTTATTTCATTTTGTACTTTTGCTCTTTCTACTTTCCCTTCTCTACTTCCACCAACCCTCATTCCCCATGGGCTGCTGCTCAGGCTTCCAACCTTAAATTCCATCTCTTTGGCTTTCCTATCTAAAACAGATCCCCCTCTTCCTGATTATTCTCTATCTATCTCTCCATTAGTTTCTAAAATGTGTACATAATTTGTTTATCGTTAATCTATCTCTCAAAGGGCAAGAATCTTGGCTATTTTTTTCCTTTCAAATTTCACTTGCCTAGCACAGTGCCTGGACACAAAATGTCTTCAGGAAGTATTTCTTGAATACAAAATACATGGAAAAACACTCTAACATGCAGTAGATTTATAGAATCATAATCCCAAAAGACATTTCAAGATACTCCATTTCTCGGCTACAGTAGCAATTGTTTGTGTTGATGAAATCAGTGGCCGTACTGAGCTTAATTTGCCTTTGCAAAAAAAAAAAAAAAAATGGAATTTCTTAAAGTTTCTTTTTTTTTTTTTTTAAATCCAGATATTAGCAACCAGTGAAGCAAACCCTAAGCTGAAATGAAAATTAGGAAAAATTTTCTTCAACCTCACGTAACTTGCAAAAAATAAATGAGCTCAAAATATTTTTCATTACCAATGTCCACATTTCTAAGCATGTAGAAACATGGTGTATTATGTTACTCCTTTATGTACTAATAATCTCAAATCTAATGTACGTTGACTCACAAAACACGGCACTCACAAATAGCATTCAGGAAAGACTGACTTTATGCGTGATTCATTGATAGGTTTCAATGGCTAAGCCTTTGTCTCTCTCTCTCTCTCTTTCTCTCTCTCTTTGAAAAACAGATATACACCTACAATACTTTCAAATTTCCACAGTCAGTTAGTCAGATAGGTTATATGAATTTGTATCTTTTTACTTGACTGATTTCATTTTCTTTTCCTTCTTTGTTAGTAGCTCTTTTCAGGAAAGCATTAACTGTAAAGGATTTGACTATTCATCCAGGGCAATTCTTAAACTTAGGACAGATGTCATGAGTAATGGCATTTCATTTTAAGCATCAAAGCTTGCTTTCTACAGATTATTGTTTCTTCATATGGACATACAATTACGCAACAGAAAAGACTAAGTTAAAGCTTGATCACCCAAGGAATATTTTACAAAAAGGCTTTTATCTAGTCCATTGCTTTAAGAAATGTCCTAATTTTTCAGTCAGAGACATCAATTAATTGCATGATTTGCTTAGATTATAGCTATACCTATAGCTATTTAACTTATGCATTACCTTATCTACTTATTTTGTGTGTGTGAAAATCTACTCACTTAGCAATTTTCAAGTATACAATATGTTGTTATTAACTATATACACCATGATGTATAATGGATCTCTTAAAATTCTTCCTACTGTTTAGCTAAAATTTTGTATCCTTTGGCCATCTCCACAATTTCCCTTCCCCTAGCCTCCGGTAACCATCATTTTAATCTCTGCTTTTGTAAATTGAATTATTTCTTTAAAATACATTTTCAGTGTGTATAATTTTCCAATTATATGTGTTTAAAACTATGAACTTGATTCTTGGTTATTATGAATAAAACAAATGTAATTTTTATTTAATAAACACTCTAAACTATTAAAATAAAAAATAAAGCCAAACCAACTGAATAAAACAAAAAGGGTAACTTATTCTAAAAAATATTAACCAGGGGAAGAAAAACAACTCATTCCTTTAAATCATGTCAGCTTAATTACAATTATGTTCAAGCTCCATGAGGGCAAAGATTTTTGTCAGTTTCATTACTACTTAATTCCCTGTGTCCAGAACAGAACCTGCCATATAACTGATACTAAAAAATCATTTGTTGAATGTTGGATGAATGAGTTAATCAAGAAAATGTAATAAAACTATTGTCTGCATGCAGTTTATAGCTCTATTTGGCAGTATAAATCTAAATAATTAAACTTATTTGTTAGTATCTTTCATGTTTGGAGAGCACAGATATTTATCTCTGGTTAACATGAGGAAACCAGGGCTCATATCTATTAGTCTATCTAGTTTTTCTTGCTGTCATAGTCCAGCAAAATTAAGAATAGAACTAACCCACACATGAAAGATGAGTCACAAATCAACTGATATTTATTAGCTAAAGATGTCTAAAATTGAGATTTGTATTTTATATATGACTTACTAGGAAATGATTGTTGAAACAGTAAGGATTTAAAAAGTTTAAAGAAACTCATGTAACATTGCCTCTGGGCCTGATTGTAGTGCACTGTAGGTTATTTTTGCCAATTTAACTGCATTCTCATTTAGTTTCTTCATGTAGTAGCCTCTGGGCTAGTTTATATTTTCTGTTTAGGTTGAATGAAGGTAATTAAAAAAAAAGATCTCCCCTGTGTTCAACTTGAAAAGGAATCATAACCCCTTAGAAAATGTCATTTCAGAATCTGTTGAACCAAAAGATACTTTAACTATATGGTTAAGTGTCAGTTTAAAATGTTTTCTCTCATCCAAACAGGCCCCAGTAACCCTAAGTACCATATGACATTTCTCTTCTTTGTTGTTCCTTTAATAAGAATAGGCAAAGTAAAACAAGCAGAAACAAACCAACAGCCAATAAATGCATCCAGCCACTAACGGGTGCTCAGAGGCGAACTTTTCCAGCTTTGTTATGAATATTACATGAGGTCTTAAAGTTTATTTATCACTATTCTTCAGTCCAATAAAAATTTCTTTACAAAATTAGGTGAGCAGCTCACAGTAGTAGATTGCCAACTTTGAGTTTAAATGTTGCATTAAAATATTATTGATCTTGAAACTGGATCCAAAAGCACATCATAAAGGTAACTCACCACAATCAGATGGTTTTATCCCAGGGATTCAAGGATGGTTCTACATATGTAAATCAATAAATGTGATTCACCACATAAGCAGAGTTAAAAACAAAAACTATACGATCATCTCAAAAGATGCAGAAAAAGCATTTGACAAAATCTAGCACCCCTTCATGATAAAAACTCTCAACTAGGCATAGAAGGAATGTATCTCAAAATTATAAAAGCTATACATGACAAACCCATAGCCAACATTATACTGAATGGTGAAAAGTTGAAAGAACTCCCCATAAGAACTGGACCAAAACAGGGGTGCCCACTTACACCATTTCTATTCAACAGAATACCTAAAGTCCTAGCTAGAGCAATCAGGCAAGAGAAAGAAAAAAAGGGTATCGAAATCAGAAAAGAGGAGTGGAAACTATCTTTCTTTGTCAATGATATAATCTTATGTCTAAAAAACACTAAAGCCTCCTACAAAAGACTTTTATAATTAATAAATGAATTCAGTAAGTCTCAGGTTACAAAATTAACATACACAAATCAGTCAAATCACTACCACTGCTATATACCAATAATGGCCAATCTGAGAATCAAATCAAGAACTCAATACCATTTACAATGACTGCAAATAAAATAAAATAAATACCAAAGAATATACTTAACCAAGGAGGTGAATGATCTCTACAAGTAGAACTATAGTACACCAATGAAAGAAATCATAGATCACGCAAAAAAATGGAAAAACATCCCATGCTCATGGATTGGAAGAATCAATATTGTGAAAATGTCCATACTGCCTTAAGTGATTTACAGATTTAATGCAATTCCCACCAAAATACCAACATCATTTTTCACAGAATTAGAAAAGGCAATCCCAAATTTTATAAGCAATAAAAAAGAGCCCAAATAACCAAAGCAATCCTAAGCAAAAAGGACAAATCTGGAGGCATCACATTACTCAACTTCAAATTATGCTATTAATACAAGGATATAGTAGCCAAAATAGCATGGTTCTGGTATAAAAGTAGACACATAGATCAATAGAGCAGAATAGAGAACCTAGAAATAAAACTATGTACCTATAGTCAACTAATCTTTGGCAAAGCAGACAAAAACATACACTGGTGAAAGAATGCCCTATTCAATAAATAGTGCTGAAAAATGTGCATAGCCACATGTAGAAGAATGAAATTGGATTCTTAGCTGTTGCCATATATAAAAATTAACTTAAGATGGATAAAGACTTAAATATAAGACCTAAAACCATAAAAATTCTATTAGAAATCTTAGGAAAAATTCTTCTGGACATTGGCCTTGTCAGAATGCCCATTATTAAAGAGTCAAAAAAACAATAGATGTTGGCTCAGTTGCAGTAAAAAAAAGAAGGTGTATACACCTTTGGTGGGAATGTAAATTAGTGTAACCTCTATGGAAAACAGTATGGTGATTCCTGAAAGAGCTAAATGTAGACCTACTATTTGATCCAGCAATCTCACTACTGGATATTTACCCAAAGGAAAAAGAAGTCATGATATCAAAAAGACACCTTCACTTGTATGTTTATTGCAGCACAATTCATAATTGCAAAGATATGGAATCAACCTAAGTGCCCATCAATTGATGAGTGGATAAAGAAAATGTTATACACACACACACACATGCACACACAAACACCCATGGGGAATAATACTCAGACATACAAAAAGAACAAAATAATGTCTTTTTCAGTCTGGATGAACTAGAAGATATTATCCTAAGTGAAGTATGTCAGCAACAGAAGAACAAATATCAGATGTTCTCACTTATAAGTGGGAGCTAAGCAATGGATATGCATGGTGATACAGAGTGACATAATGAACATGGGGGACTCAGAAACAGGGAGGGTGGAAGGAGGGCACGGGATGAAAAGTATCTATTGCATATAATATGCACTATTTTGGGGTGGCTGGTACATTAGAAGCCCTGACTTCACCCCTATATAATTTATCTATGTAACCAAAACCCGCTCGAACCCCTAAATCTATTGAGATGTAAAGAAATGAAAGTAAGAAAAAAATTACTGACCTTGATTACTGAGTTTTTTGATGCCCCCTTAAATTTTGTACATAAAGTACTTCAGTCACCTCTGTCCTGGCCCCCCACTTCCCTCCTGCCTAGATAACAAAGAAGATTATATATCCTCTGAGGCCCCTGATAAACTAGTATTTTAGTTTCAGCCAAATATCACCCTGTCTCTCTTCTTAAGTTCCAAGTTATTTTTTAAAAATCGTTTTTTTAATAAACATGCATATCATGAAAAACCAATAAAGAAAAGAATGACTGACCCAACGTCTTTGCTTCTTCCAAACTGCAAAAATCCTGTAGGCTAAATTACACATTGACTGTTGAATAAATTTAGAATTTCAACTTTGATGAGTTAAATGTTTACCTTTTCCCTGAAGGCAGAATAAATGAGAATTGATGTCAGCCCTCAGGTCCAAGATACTCCCCATATACACCTTATCTTCAAACTTCATATTGGTCTCACTTGAAGGACTTGTGATCTTAGTAGATACTTGCAGCTTAAAAACCAACACGATGCAAGCTGGGTGAATTAGGCCTGGGGAAAGCCACTCTCTCAAACAAGATTCTAACTTTTGAAGTCTGTGCACCGATAAAGAAGACTGTACAATAAAAGGCTATCTTGCAAATGGTACCAGTTAATGTCTCCTTTACTTCTTAAAGGTGGCCATTGCTATTGTGGAATTGGAAGAAATGTACCTCAAAAGTGAACATGCATAGGAATGGTAGAGTACCTAAACTGAAGTGTTATGATAGGCTAAAATTGAAAGGTCATTACATGCAGTTGAAAACATTTTTAAAATACGCTGCTGCATACAGAAGCCCAAATCTTCCTATTGTGAGGACACAGTGGAAAGAAATATGGATTAGCAATAGAGTTCTTATATAAGCTGTGTTTCTTTATGGGACACGTTGCAAACTCTTAATTTCTCTTGGCTTCAGATTCCCCATTTCTACTTCCTCTATAAATTGTTTCTTGATTATACAGAAAAGTTATTTATCAAATGCACACTATAAGAAACTGATAATCATTGGTATGGTAATCATTTCTGATGATTATCTGACAATCAAACTGATAATCATATCTATATGCAGTTCAAGAAAGATAAAAGGTAGATAAACATAAGCCCTCTATTTATTTTCCCACAAAATTGGAACATTGTTACTTGATGTATTTGTAATTCTCAAGGATATTATGATTAGCAGTGAATTTAAATATAACAGGAGAACTCTGTACTGGAATGTAAAGTGGTATTGTAGGTGGAGTTATAATATGAAAATAGCTTTTTGGAATCAGTTATATCTTTGTAATTTGCAAATTTATATTCTGTCTGGTGCTAAGTCTATCCTGTCTTCTCTACCTATTCTCTTCAAAAGAAAAGTCAACAGAGGAAAGAGTATTATTCCCAATTTTTGACTTTGGGTGTGGCCATGTGCCTTTCTTGGCTAATGGGATATTAGTGGATGTGACAAGAGTAGAGGCTTGAAATGCGCTTGTGCAGGGAAGCTTGCCTCTTGCATTCCTGCCTGTCACCCCAGGTAGCGGTTATTCCTGGGAGTATGAGATATATGGGAGAGGCCTGGAACCAAGCTGAAGGTTGGAACCACACCTAGCTGAACCCAATTCAGCCCAATTGAACATCACCAAACTTCAGCCTATCCACACAGCTGGGAAAAAGAAAAAAAATACATATTGCAATTTTCCACTGAGATTTCATGGCATTACTGTAGTAGTCACTAACTAGTGTGCCTTTCCTTTGGCTTTTCAGATTTAATGTCTATTTACCATATAGGATTTCCCCAGTTAGTAGTGAGCATTATTTACAACTGCTCATTTGTTTTCTCATTATTGACATTGTGATTCATATTCATAACACTGCCTTATGTCCTTAATTATAACCCTATTTTGACTCCAGACTGACTAATGTTGATTTCTGAATGCTTCTGCAACATTTACAGCGAATGTCTTTTATGGAATCTAGTCAGTTCATACTTTGGAGGTTTCCTGACCTACTTGAGGGCTGGATGCACTCTAAAATGAGAATAGAGTGTTTGAGGGCACCAGCTGCTGGGTCGGAAAGGTTTCGGTTCAGATTATATCTCTACCATTTATTTACAGGCATGGTGAACTTGGGAAAGTTTTATTGTTCATTAGGTGAGTCCATTTTAGATTTCATTATTCTAAGGTGTAAGCTCTTACTCATTAGATTGACTTTTGTGGGGTCTTAGCAGAATGCCTGTGGTTCTCAACAAGATATTTCCAATCTGGTTGGGCCAGAGTCCTAACATATTCTGGCTCTACTTCATCTCTGACATCATTATTCAGTTTCCATCCTGTAGTAGACAATTTTTCTATGTTTCCCAAAGTTTCATTTTGTGCATATTCAACCAAGCCCAATATACGCCATTGAATCTCGATGCAGACTTTTGCCTACTTTCCAGCAATGTAGCTCAGGTAGCTTACCTCTAGATTCCACCCCCTCAGCAGCCTGGGACTCCAATCTCAGCCTCCTTAATTCCTGCCACTCCTCCTGGAGTCCACCTACCCAAGCCAAAGCAGAAACGTACCTCCAAGCAGAAATCCAAGGCAATCATATGGTTCACTTTGTGTGTTATTCTTCTCTAGAGAATCATAGGCTTGTACTGCCTTTTGTTTAATACCTAAAAACAATTACTTTCTATATTTTTTTAGTTTACATTTGTTGACATCATGAATGGCAACTATGCTTCTACCAACTGCTCTGTCAATCCCAGAAGCAGAAGTCCTGTTTCATTTTTATTATAATTTCTTCACCTTGTTCTTCTTTTCTTGTCTTGACTTTTCCATAATTGAAGAAATTTATTTTATGATTCTTCTTTTGGTGATTTAAATAGCTACATTCTATTCCTATTAATCTAATGGTTGTGTTCAAAAAACAAATGTTTTTGACTGATATTTGAACCTATATTTCTCTAACACCCTCAATAATTAAAAAGTGTATACTGTAAGACTGCTTACTTTAAGAATTTGGTCATGATATTTGAGGCATAAATATTAGATAAGAAACACCTGAGTTATTCTAATTGACAATGTTATTATTTATATCTAGAAAATCCAAAATAATCAACAAAATTAATTATACCAAATAAGATAATTCAATAATTTGGCCATGAAATCAAAAGTGTTTCCACATACTGAGACTTCTCTTGGCTCCTCATGGAAGACAAACAGCAGCCATAGGCACAGTTCTTTGGTTCCCTCAATCTCTCTGGCTAAGAAAGAGGGACAATTGAAGTTCTCCAAAGGGAGTTGAAACCTCACCAGGATGAGTAGGCTGAGGTTAGGATTGTAACTCAGGTGTCTCAGATAGATGAACAAAAGGGCACTGGTGCCCTGTGCATAACGATGTAATGGACTGTCATCTTTGTGGGTTATAGACTTCATACTTTTTTTTTGGAAACTGCTTTTTTAAATTTTGCACTGACTTTGATTTTTCTTTTTCTTTTGTCCTTTGGAAATGTGTGTGTGTGTGTGCATGTTTGTAAAGAATTATTCCCTGCTTGTTATCTTGGAAAAATGAGAAAGATTATCTTCTCCTAACACAAGTGGAAAAGTCTTGGCAGTAATGCCCAACCTAGATTGTTGCGATGTCTGTGTGCATAACTACTAGCTATCCCTCAAACTGTAATTCTAAATTGAATAACTCAGACTCTGTGAAAAGTGTCATAGTACATTATGCCCTATGGATCACATCAGTAAGAGAAAGGAGATGGATCTTCAGAAGAGAAATCCCTGTGGGCAGGAAGGGGTGATGTTTCCCTAAAGGGCGGTGGACACTGGTCCTGTGAGAACGTGAATGAAGAGACACCAGCAGCAGAAGAAAGGCAGCCGTCAAGTCAGAGAAGCAAGAAGAGCAATTCGGTTGTCACTGTAAGGGAATGATCTGTGAAAAAAATAGTTTCCGCTTTCCATGGGCTATGGCATCCTTTTATTTATCATGTGATTTTCATTTTTTTCCCCAAAGTTAAATTTTCTTTAATTTAGCCTCCTTCTTTCTGGTGTACTTCTGTAGCGTTGTGAGTTAGCAACACGTACAGTTAAGTAATGGGGAGTTAAGGAACCTGCAGTTCTGCCGAGGTTGTGGCATCAATACTACATCCAGGACGGTCATCTGTGAAGTAAGGGCAGCCCAGAGGAGCAAACAGAGTCCTAAAGGGATGGCTTAGGAGGGGTGAAAGACAAGCCTGCACTTGCCAAACGCATTAGGGAAAGGCAACTCCTGAAGGGGTGAAGGCTTTAAAAATGAAGCCTTTTGAAAGTTCATGAATATCTTCTTTAATGTAATTTTAATTTTGGAATGCTACGATGTGCATATGTAACAATATCAACAATAATAATTGATTGCATTAATTGGGTGCTTGATATTTCTATACTTTGTGCTATACTTGAATTACAGAATTTTAGAGAGATTATGTAACCTGGTCATACTCAGAAATCTAATAAATGAAGAATTTAGTATTCTTACCTGACTTTGGATCTTATATTTTTATGCATTATGAATAAGTGAAATACAATGAGTACTAGTATGTAGAATAAATCCTACGGCCTGTACCTCAGCCCCAGGGATATACACCATTACTTCCCAAAGTGACCTGCCACATTGGAATTGTGTATCTCCATGAAGTAGAGGGAGTGTTTTCTGGAAGAAAGGTGAGTTGGGCATTCTGTTTTCTGTCTCCTTAAGCAATAAGAACTCTTTTGTTCCAGTTAAAAATATTAATTAAGTCAAGGCCATCTATGATAATAATATATAGATGGGCACATAAGGCATGGAAAATATAATAAATACCTGCTGTTCCATGACAGCAACAATGACCATCTACTGGTTTTTGTCCTAGACAGCTCAAGGAATGGTATCTCTAAAAAGATGTTTCAAAGATACTTTCATAAATTGTTTTATGAAAACAGGAAGATAAGAAATGTTGCATATTAAAATGTTTGTGACGGTTACATTTCTTTTCTAACCTCCTGCCCCTAAGTATGTTCACATGACAAGTTTTTGAATAAATACTTAGTCTCGAAGCTATTCTGGAAAGTAGGGGTCCTGATACACTTGGTAACTATAGTTACAGTTGTCTCTTCTTTCCCTGGAATGGAAAATAGTATATTGTCATCTCAGAAGTCATTCTGAAAGCTTTAATGATATAAACACTCATTTTTCTGGGCAATATTCCTATTGTTGAATGCTAGTCATAATTTTCTTAATGATAAAAGTGACATCTAGCTGTTGAGCAGACACTAGTGTCTTACAACTTCAAGAAAAAATCTATTAATTAAAAATATTCCCTTGGAAAATGTTTTTCTTCTCTTCATTGAAATAAAATAACTAATATTTAATTAATGATTATTCTCAAAGCTACCTCCAGATAATGATTATATTGAGTTTTAATTGGCTAATCTATACAAACTTGGCAAAGCATAAGTATAAAACTGATTTTTATTATTTTTATTTTATTTTATTTTATTTTATTTAAGTATATTATGGGGGTACAAATTTTAAGGTTTCAAATAATGCCCTTCCCCCCTCCCCCAACAAGTCTGAGCTTCAAGCATGACCATCCCCCAGATGGTGCACGTCTCACTCATTATGTATATATATACACCTGCCTCCTCCTCCCTCCTCCCACCTGCCCAATACCCGATAAATGTAATTCCTACGTGTCCACTTAGGTGCCAATCTGTTAATACCAATTTGCTGGTGAGTATATGTGGTGCTTGTTTTTCCATTCTTGGAATACTTCACTTAGTAGTATGGGTTCCAGCTCTGTCCAGGAAAATACAAGATGTGCTATATCATCATTGTTTCTTAGAGCTGAATAGAACTCCATGGTATAATATACCACATTTTATTAATCTACTCATGTATTGATGGGCTCTTGGGTTGTTTCCACAACTTTGCAATTGTGAATCGTGCTGCTATAAACATTCGAGTGCAGTATCTTTTTTTGTAGAGTGTCATTCAATCTTTTGGATAGATGCCAGGTAGTGGGATTGCTGGATCAAATGGTAGATCTACTTGTATTGCTTTATTACTATTCAGCTCTAAGAAACAACAGTGATATAGCACATCTTATATTTTCCTGGTTAGAGCTGGAACCCATACTACTAAGTGAAGTATCCCAAGAATGGAAAAACAAGCACCACATATACTCACCAGCAAACTGGTATTAACTGAGCAGCACCTAAGTGGACACATAGGTACTACAGTAATAGGGTATTGGGCAGGGGGG
>VSMD01121050.1:0-11387 GCA_008750895.1 Mirza zaza | reverse complement strand
TTTCTTAAATTGGTTATGTTAGATCTATTTTCATGTTTTCTTTTTTTTTATTTCAACATATTATGGGGGTACAAATTTTAAGGTTTCAATAAATGCCCTTTCCCCCCTCCCCCCACAAGTCTGAGTTTCCAGCATGACCATCCCCCAGATGGTGCACATCTCACTAATTATGTATGTATATACCCACCCACCTCCCCCCTCCCACCTGCCCAATACCCAATTACTCTAGTTCCTATGTGTCCACTTAGGTGCTGCTCAGTTAATACCAGTTTGCTGGGGAGTATATGTGGTGCTTGTTTTTCCATTCTTGGGATACTTTACTTAGTAGTATGGGTTCCAGCTCTAACCAGGAAAATATGAGATGTGCTATATCACCATTGTTTCTTAGAGCTGAATAGTACTCCATGGTATACATATACCACATTCTATTAATCCATTCTTGGATTGATGGGCACTTGAGCTGTTTCCACAGCCTTGCAATTATCACAGCAGCAACAAAAATAAACAAATGGGACATGATCAAACTAAAAAACTTCTGCACAGCCAAAGAAATAGTCATGAAAGTAAACAGACAACCTACAGAATGGGAGAAAATTTTTGCATCCTACGCATATGATAAGGGGTTGATAACTAGCATATACTTAGAACTCATGAAAATCAGCAAGAAAAAATCAAATAATCCTATTAAAAAGTGGGCAAAGGACTTGAACAGAAACTTTTCTAAAGAAGACAGAAGAATGGCCAACAAACATATGAAAAAATGCTCAACATCTCTAATTATCAGGGAAATGCAAATCAAAACCACCATGAGACATCACTTAACTCCAGTTTGAATGGCCTTTATCAAAAAGTCTCCAAACAATAAATGCTGGCGTGGATGTGGAGAGAGAGGAACACTCCTACACTGCTAGTGGGACTGCAAACTAGTTCAACCTCTGTGGAAAGCAATATGGAGATACCTTAAAACGATACAAGTGAATCTACCATTTGATCCAGCAATCCCATTGCTGGGCATCTACCCAAAAGATCCAATGACACTCTACAAAAAAGACACCTACACTCGAATGTTTATAGCAGCACGATTTCATTTAGTTTTGCTCTGACCTTAGTTATTTCTTTTCTTCTTCTGGGTTTCAGATTGGTTTGCCCTTCCTTTTCCAATTCCTTGACACAATTCATTAAATCATTGATTTGTGATCTTTCTGTCTTTTGGACGTAGGCATTTAAGGCTATGAATTTTCCTCTTAGGCTTGTTTTTGCTGAATATCACAGATTTTGATAATGTGTGTCCCCTTTGTCATTTAGTTTGAGGAAGCTTTTGATATTCTCCTTGCCCCAATAATCATTTAGCAATAAGTTGTTTAATTTCCATGACTTCGTGTAGAGTTGAGTGTTTCTATTGGAGTTGATTTCTAATTTTATTCCACTGTGGTATGAGAAAATAAATGGTATAATTTCTACTTTTTAAAATTTATTGAGACATGTTTTGGGGCCTAAGATGTGATCAGTCTTAGAGAATGTTCCAGGAGCTGATGAGAAGAGCATATATTCATTCAATAGTTATCAGGTAGAATGTTCTATAAATGTCTGTTAGGCCCATTTGTTCTAGAGTCCTGTTTAAGCCCATTATTTCTTTGTTTATTTTCTATTTGGAGGATCTATCCCATTCTGCCAGTGGGGTGTTAAAGTCCCTGGCTATAACAATGCTGTTGTTCATCATTTTGTTTAGATCAAGTAGAATGTCCTTTATATATCAGGGTGCACCTGTGTTGGGTGCATAAATATTTAGGATTGTTATGTCTTCTTGTTAAATTGTTCCCTTAACTATTATATAATGACTCTCTTTGTCTTTCTTTACTTTTGTTGATTTGAAGTCTATGTTATCTGATATGAGGATGGCTAAATCAGTTTTCTTTTGGTTTCCATTTGCATGGAATATTATTTTCCACCCCTTTACCTTGAATCTGAATGAGTCCTTGGGGGTTAGTTGTATTTCCTGGAGACAGCAGATACTTGGCTTGTATTTTTTTAACCAGCCTATGTGTCTTCAGTGTGGAGTTCAAGCCATTCACATTTATTGAAAGAATTGAAAAGTGGGGTAGATTTTTGTTCATCCTGTTGGGTATGCCCTTATTGCTTTATTTTACCTCTTAAGCCATTGTGATATCTGGGTTCTGAACTTTAGCTTTTGGATAGTTTTACATTGGTGAGGGTCTATTGTGCTGATCACTGTATAGTACAGGTCTGAGTACTTCCTTCAGGGCAGGTGTGGTCTTCACAAATTCCCTCAGCAATTGCTTGCCTTTAGAAAGTCTTATTTCTCCCTCATATAAGAAACTTAGTTTTGCATGACATAAAATTCTAGGCTGGCCATTATTGTGTTTTGTAAGACTGAGGATGGGTCCCCACTCCCTTGTGGCTTGTAAGGTTTCAGTTGAGAAGTCTACAGTTAATCTCATAGGTTTTCCTTTGTAGGTAACCTGCTATTTTAGCCTTACTGCTAATAAGGGTACCTATTTCATGTTTACTTTGGCCAGCTTAATTGACAATGTGACATGGTGATTGCCTTTTCATGACGAATCTACCAGGTGTCTTGTGTGCTTCTTGCACCTGGATATTTAGGTTTCTAGCTAAGCCAGGGAAATTTTCCTCAATTATTCCCTCAAATAAATTATCCAACCATTGTGTATTTTCTTCTTTGCCCTCAGGGATGTCTATCATTATTTGGTTGGCCACTTTACATAGTCCCACATTTCTTGTAGGCTTTGTTTGTTCCTCTTATTTCTCTGTTCTTTCTCTTCAACTGATTTGTTTAGCTCATAGGTGTTATCTTCAAGCTCTGAGAGTCTTTCTTCTGCCTGATCAAGCCTATTCTTAAGGCTTTCCACCATGTTTTGTAGTGCCTTGAATGACTTTTTCATTTCCAGAATTTGTTTGGTTATTCTTTAATACTTTGTTTTCTTTAGAGAATTTTTCATTCATTTTCTGCATTATTTTTGTAGCTTCTTTGTGTTGGGTTTCAATTTTCTCTTGTATTTCATTGAGCTTTCTTACAATCCATATTCAAAATTCTTCATCTGTTGTTTTAATCATTTCATTTAGGTGGGTATCCATAGGTAAGGAGTTATTTATTTCTTTTGGGGGTGTCCTTTCACCCCTGATTTTTCACATTCCAAGAGTTCTTTCACTGATTCCTTCTCATCTTGCCTCTTAATCAAGCAGTGGGGATATTCTAGGGCTGGCTTATGGCCCTGTTTCTGAGTCCCCAGAGATCAATCCCTCATTATGCCAGGGAGAGGAGTTGCCTTTGGGGTGTTTCAGCAGGTTTGATAAACCTCTTGGATTACCTCTGACCTGTTGTCTTCATCTTTTCCCAATGGCATGTAGTAAGTTTGGTCCCCCAGCTTAATGTCCAAGCTGGTGGATTGTACTTGTGGGTATGAATCTGCCACTCCCTAGTTGCTTAAGTTGGAAGGCACTATGTTTAGCTATGAGACTGTTCCCTCTGTCATTGATTGTAGTTTGCATGGAGGAGCAAGCTGTCAAGGTAATCTTTGGTAGGCTCTGGTTCCCTAGATGGATACATGAATGTCCCAAGCTTTAGGAGGGACCCTGTAACTCCCAGGGGGTTGCTTGGTCCCTACTCCCCCTGAGATGGGGAGAGAAACAAGATATATTGTAGCTGGGATGCAAAACCCTGAGTGAAGGGCTTTGCTACATTTTGAATTCTTAATAACATTTTCTTTGATGTAGCTTATTTTATTGTAAGAATATAGTATAGAACATATATAACATACAAAATATGTGTTAACTGACTGTTTATGTTATTGATAATCCTCCCAGTAAACGGTAAGCAATTAGTAGTTAAGTTCTTGTGTAGTCAAAAGTTATACTTGGATTTCACATTGTGCAGGGGGTCAGTCCCCTGCACCCCTATGTTGTTCAACGCCAACTGTAATTTCTTCTATGAGCATTATATCCAGAATAAACTGGCCCTTTCCCTTTTTAGACTCAGCTATCGAATGTTCATCTGGGAGGGTTAGGGAAGGTTAGGACATAGTTTTTCTTGTCTTTAATCCCTCTAATTTATGAGCTAACTGAAACTGGAATAAAATATGTTGTTATTATTTTGTATTCAACCATTCATTTATTTAATAGTCAATGAACTATCTCATTGAGATGTAAGAACTATCTCAGATTTATGGGATAGAGTGGTAAATAAGACACAATCCATGTTCTATAAAACTATGAAAGTTAAAGACAGATTATGATCCAGTGTCATCAACACTGCAGAATTACAGTGTTGATGAATTACAGTAATGAAGTAATGAATTACTTCATTACTGCCTCTTATGTCTTTGTACTTCTCTCCTTATCTATGTCCAAACTCTACCAAGGAGAAATAACAATGTTTTTCTTATTTTTGAGGCATTAGTGCCTATAATACTCAACCACATACACTGCCTCTGTAAACTTTCCTCTATGAAAAGGCCTTCTCATATTGCCCAGTATTATGAAAGTACTAGGCAAACCACACATTCACAGCAGGGAAAATATCTAGTCACACATTGGTTTATTCGTACCCATGCATATTCAGAAAAAAACAAACACAATCAAGTCCAGGTGTTCATGTAAGTGTGAAGGGCTGAGAAGCAGGAAGTACTACCCTGCCCTCACCCACTTCTCATAATTCATATTGTCACCATCAGCACCTTTTTTTTTTCTGAGACAGAGTCTTGCTCTGATACCCTGGGTAGAGTGCAGTGGTGTCATCATAGCTCTGTGCAACCTCAAACTCCTGGGCTCAAGCAATCCTCTTGCTTCAGCCTCCTGAGTAGCTAAGACTACAAGAGTGAGAACACCTCCTGGTTAATTTTTCTATCTTAGTAGAGACTGGCTCTCCCTCTTACACAGGCTGATCTCAAACTCCTGAGCTCAAGCAATCCTCCCTTGGCCTCCTAGAGTGCTAGGATTACAGGCATGAGCCACCATGCCTGGCCTAACAAAATTTCTTTAAAATAAATACTGATCTGCAAAGGGTCACTGTTAGGACAAAAATATATCATCAAGAGAAGTAACATGTTAACCATCAGTGCACATGAAACCCATCTAAGTATATCAACGATAGTATATATTTGCACAGATTCCATCAGTTTAACTCAGAATATAACATGAAAAAGGCATATTTTTGACAGGAATGGTGGGGGTACGGATGAGAGAGGCAGCATAGTTACTAGACAGAAATACTAAAAACAAACTTCATTTCACAAATATGCCTAGATCTGGTCTTTAAACTGTTAACATAATATCCAAATATTCTCAAAAACAATCTATTAGTAAAGCATAAATCCCTAGGAGGCTACATGAACCTTAATTCTAATGCTATATCTGAGAAAGTTCAGCATTTGCCAAATATACACTCATGGCTATCTCAACATCCAGTGGCCAGGTCCCTCTTTTTAAGAACATATGACAGGTCTGGGGTCAGAATGGAGTGTCCATCAAAGTCTGACTTTCTTACAGATCCACTGTAAAGGAGCTTCACAGCTAGAGGCTTGGAGACCATTTTTGTTCATGGTACCACACTTCTGTACCAAGCTATTAGAAAGAATCCTGTAAGAAATCAGAAAAGTCAGTCACTATAAGGTGGCATGCATAGTAAAGGAGTTAAAATGTTGAAATGCATGAAGGGCTATAAACTGAGCAAATTCTTTCTCTCTGTTCAGGCTCTGAGGAATAGTCTCCCAAAACAGCAAAAGAATACAAATTGCTTACTAACCTCTCTTTAAAGTGTCATCCTTTTTTTTTTTTTTTTTTTTTTTGCTCTTGCACACTTTTAATTTCCTTCCTTTTTCCCTATTTCCTTTTTTTCACTCTTTACTCTGCTCCCCATCTGCTACTCTTGATCTATACCACAGTGACATAATTTTCCTTTCCTTCTCTCTCTCCCTTTCCCCCTCTCCCCTCCGCCCTGGGCACTCCTTTGAAGCCCCTTACCTTGAGTAGTTCAGAGCTGATCCATCTTCCCACCTCCAGCCAGAAGTATCCCTCAGGCCAATCCAATGAAAGTCCTTATCGACAAAATCTTTGAGCAGGCTCTAAGGGAGAGATTGAAAATGATGACAGGTCATAAAAATGCAGAAAACCACGAGAGAATCAATGTCGAAGATATTTGTGTTCCCTCCAAAAAATTCATATGTTGAAGCCCTAACTCCCAATGCTCTGGAGGAGGAGTATTTAAGAGGTAATCAGTCTAAGATGAGGTCATAAGAGCTAAGCCCCCATGATGGGATTAGTGTCCTTATAAGAAGGAGAAAAGACCAGTGCATATTCTCTCTCTCTCCCCCCTGCCACCCACTCCACAGGTGAGGACACAAGAAGGCAACCATCTGGAAGACAGAAGGGGGCCCTCACCAGGAACCGAATCTGCTGGTACCTTAATCTTGGACTTTCCTGCCTCCAGAATCGTGAGCAACAAATGTGACCCAAACTGACTAAGACAATCACCCACTCTAAATAACTAATACCTCTTTTAATTTCTAATTCTAGAAAGTTGTGGATTGCAGAGAGGAGCGGTTTCCTAGAATTAACCTGTCTACAACTGAATTCAAAAAGCATATACTATGCAAACAGTAAGCAAAAAAAAAAAAAAAACTAGAGTGGTGTATCAGTCTCCTGTCAGTGCTATAACAAATTACCTGCCGTCATTCAGATCGAGGGCTCAATTCTAGTGCTGCCTCCCCAAAGAGGCCTTCCTTAATTGACCAATTTGAAGTAGCAACAACATTCACTATTATATTATACTGTTTAATTTTCTTCAAAGCACATATCACCATGTTATTAATAATTTGCTTTCTTGTTGTCCATCTCTTCTGACTAAAATGCAAGCACGTGTAACACTTATACAATATGCAATAATCAAATCAGAATAATCAACACGTCCATCACCTCAAACATTATTTCTTTGTGTTGCAAACATTCAAAATCCTCTTCTAGCTATTTGAAAATATACAGTAAATCATCATTAACTGTAGTCACCCTACAGTGCTATAGAAGACTAGAACTTATTCCTCCTATCTAGCTGTAATTTTGTATCCCTTAACCAACCTCTCTCTATCCCCCTCCCACCATCCCTTCCCCACCTCTGGTAACCATTATTCTACTCTCTACTTCTATGAGATCAACTTTCTTAGCTTCCACATATAATTGAGAGCCTGCAGTATTTACTTTTCTGTCTGTCCCTGGCTTATTTCACTTAACACAATGTCCTCCAGGCTCATCCATGTTGCCTCAAATGACAAGACTGCATTCTTTAATATGGCTGAATAGTATTCCATTGCATATATGTGCCACATTTTCTTTATCCATTCATCCACTGATGGACACTTCAGTTGATTCCATATCTTGGCTATTGTGAATAGTGCTGCAATAAACATGGGAGTGCAGATATCTCTTTGACATGCTACTGATTTCTTTCCTTTAGATATATGTCTGTATGTGTATAATTATTATGTCAATTTTTAAAATATTAATAAAATTAAATCAAAAATATTTTTCTTAAATAAATTAATTAATCTAATTGTATTATTTCATTTAGTTATAAAAATAATTTAATGTAAGCACATTAGCAAGAACTCTTGCTTACTATTGTACCCTAGCACCTAGAAAAATACATAAAATTATGTTCTACTGGGTATCTACCTAAAGGAAAAGAAGTCATTTTATCAAAATACACCTGCACTAGAATGTTGATTGCAACACAATTCACAATTTCAAAGATGCAGAATCAACCCAAGTGCCCATCGATTCATGAATGGATTAACAAAATGTGGTATATGTATAACATAGAATACTACTCGGCCATAAGAAAGGATGAATTAGTGCCTTTTGCAATACTTTGGATGGAACTAGAGACCATTATCCCAAGTGAAGTATCTCAAGAATGGAAAAACACCACATGTACTCACTATTAAGTTGGATGAGCACACATTTGCATGGGGAAAGTAAAACTCACTGGAAATCAAGCAGGGAGGAGGGGAAGGGAAAAAACCTACTTAACAGGTACAATGAACACTATTCAGGTGATGGGCACACTTACAGCCATGACTCAAGGAATACAAAAGTGATCCATGTAACAAAAATATTTGTACCTCCTTAATATTTTGAAATAAATTAAAAATCTATATATGTTGGTCAGGAGGGAGGGGGAGGAGGGGATGGGTAAATTCACACCTAATAGGCACGGTGCACACTATCTGGGGATGGGCATGCTTATAGCTTTGACTTGGGCAGTGCAAAGGCAATATATATAACCTCGACATTTGTACCCCTACAGGGTACAATATTTTGAAATTTAAATATATGTATATATAAATTACATTCAATAAATATTTATAGAAATAAAGAAGGTAGAGTCAGGTATTATACTGCAAGAGGCTACAATCTTCTAAACACAAACCATCTGCCTTTTTCACTTTCTCCCTCGGGAGCACTTAACTGTGCATGCGGGGGGATAGGGAGGTAGACAGAAGAGTAAAGGAAGGGTAAGACAGATGAAATGGCATTGTGATTTTCATGATAGCTTGAAACCTCTCATGTATTTCTTAACCAACTTAAAGGATTATTTAAATTAGAAAAAAGTGAGTGTTTAAAAAATTTTTTCACAAATTCGTGTGCTCATGATAGTCATGATCTAAAAGATTCAAAATTAAATGCGGCCAGGCACGGTGGCTCCCACCTGTAATCCTAGTGCTCTGGGAGGCCGAGGCAGGAGAATCATTTGAGCTCAGGAGTTCTAGACCAGCCTGAGCAAGAGTGAGACCTCGTCTCTACTAAAGAAATAGAAAGAAATTAGCTGGCCTACTAAATAAATACACACACACACACATATATATATATATAAATTAGCCGGGCATGGTGGCGCATGCCTGTCGTCCCAGCTACTTGGGAGGCTGAGGCAGGAGGAACGATTGAGCCCAGGAGTTTGAGGTTGCTGTGAGCTAGGCTGACGCCATGGCACTCTAGCCCGGGCAACAGAGTGAGACTCTGTCTCAAAATAAATAAATAAATTTTAAAAAGCAAGAGCTGGGATTAGGTGCTGCCCACTTACGAGCCCCAATCCTGTGCTCACTGACTGCTCTCACACTCCTTAAACTTCCAAAATTAATATAGTTTATAGAATGTCTCTAAGTTATTTCAACCCTTAAAGATAAACAAATAATATATCAAAACTACTAAATCATAACTTTGGATTAGCTAACTTAATTTTAGAGAATATAACCTAAAAATATGACCCCATGAAAAATGACTCATATAGTTCTGTTGCTTGACCAGTCAGTCCTTTTTGCTACTGCTTCTCACTGGTGAGGCTGGATACTGAAAATGTTTACTGTAGCACCTTCACTTGAAAACCTTCCCATTTATCCCTGGTGGTCTAGCAGTTATAAATAAATAAATAAGAAAACCTTCCCACTTGGAAGAGGACTTCAGAACCAGAATGCAATTAACATTCTGTGTACTCATGGATAATGTGTGTGTGTGTGTGCGTGTGTGTGTGTGTGTGTGTGTGTGTATGACTGTAGAAGCCAAACGAATGTATAAATAAGGGCATTAACTCAGAACTCTTGTCACCTAGAGAGGGTATGAACTAGAGCCTTTAGGTATTAGGTCACTTTAGAGTTTGTGATGTTTGCTTGTATTTTAGTGAGAAAAAATACAAAACCTAAAAGCAAAGTGAAGACAGACCCCAAACAAATAAAATCAGGTAAATTTAAATGTTATTAAGGCACAAAACACACTCCTTAAACTTCCAAAATTAATATAGTTTATAGAATGTCTCTAAGTTATTTCAACCCTTATAAAGACAAATAATATATCAAAACTACTAAATCATAACTTTGGATTAGCTAACTTAATTTTAGAGAATATAACCTAAAAATATGACCCCATGAAAAATGACTCATATAAATATGCTCATAGCTCATGACAACTGGAAATAGTAGAATTTTATCTAAGAATATGAAAGGATCTAAACAATTGAATAATACAGAATTTTTAAAATAAATAAATTTTTAAAATAATAAAATACAAATTTTTACAATTTTAAAAAAATTACCTGGAATAATTTAACACTTAGAAAAAACAGGAATGAAATAGTGCTATATAATAAAAGCAGAACATAAAATACAGGGTTTCCAGAAAGCCTGGAAACATAGGATAAATGCATTTGTAAACAGTATTAGTCCTGCCAAACCAGAGTCTGGAACCAC
Source organism: Mirza zaza (assembly GCA_008750895.1). Taxonomy (NCBI): domain Eukaryota; kingdom Metazoa; phylum Chordata; class Mammalia; order Primates; family Cheirogaleidae; genus Mirza; species Mirza zaza. Next base: position 1,119 of record VSMD01121050.1, on the reverse strand, counting down.
CAGGAAAGCCAAGGAGTTCCCACAAGGGAGTGCCCTGAACCATCCTGTGACAGGGCCAGTTGGAATTTCAAAGACAGAAGCACCAGGGTGATCAGGCCAAAGCATTTATTTGGGGAACTTACAGAGAGTTGTAGCAATCCTTGTGAGGTACAGTGAGAGAAAAGGGGTGTTCTGCTTAGGTGTATATCCAGTGAGGGGCTCAGGGTATGGAGTTTAGAGGAAGGTTTAAGGAATTTGGCTCAGAGCTGCAGCCAGTTTCTTTCAATGTTTTGGGCAAGGACCCAGATACCTTTATCAGTGCCTGGGAATATTCAAGGCCCCAGGTTGGGTTCAAGCTTGCAGGGATCAGAAAGTGTGGGGAATTGGCAAAGAAAAATCAAGAATTTCACCCAGCCTAGAATCTTATTCCCTGCAAAACTAAGCTTCGTATATGAAGGAGAAATAAAGACATTCTCAGACAAGCAAAGGCTCAGAGAATTCACCAAGACAAGACCAGCCCTACAAGAAGTACTCAAAACAGCATTATGCACAGAACACCATAATAATAACCCACGAATATAAAAACAACCAAAACCCAAAGATTGGGCCGGGCGCGGTGGCTCAAGCCTGTAATCCTAGCTCTCTGGGAGGCCAAGGTGGGCGAATCATTTGAGCTCAGGAGTTCGAGACCAGCCTGAGCAAGAGCGAGACCCCATCTCTACTATAAATAGAAAGAAATTAATTGGCCAACTAATATATATAGAAAAAATTAGCCGGGCATGGTGGCACATGCCTGTAGTCCCAGCTACTTGGGAGGCTGAGGCAGCAGGATTGCTTGAGCCCAGGAGTTTGAGGTTGCTGTGAGCTAGGCTGACGCCACGGCACTCACTCTAGCCTGGGCAATAAAGTGAGACTCTGTCTCAAAAAAAACAAAAAAAAAAAACCCAAAGATTAAAGGCCAGATACTACAATGGCTCAAGACGGAAATCATAGCAACAACATCCAACCCAACAGAATGAACAGTAATCTACCTCACCTATCAGTTCTCTCAATAAATGTGAATGGCTTAAACTCTCCACTCAAGAGACATAGGCTGGCTGAATGGATAAGAAAATACAGGCCAAGTATATGCTGTCTTCA
>VSMD01121049.1:0-15440 GCA_008750895.1 Mirza zaza | reverse complement strand
GCAGACACACGCAGACCGGAAGTGACGTAGCAGGCTTCCGGGCCTGGGTGCTCGTGTGCACCGGATGCACCTGTGCATTGCACGGCCCCCGGGAGATGTGAGTGGCAAATCTCAGACACAAACCGGAAGCGGGTGCAGTGCGGACAGCTGCAGACCGGAAGTGACGTAGGCCAGGTTTCGGGCCTGGGCGCCTGCATGCACTGGATGCACCTGTGAATCGCAGAGCCCCCGGAAACGCCAGTGGCATGTTTCAGGCACAAACCGGAAGTGGGTGCAGCGTAGACAACCGCAGACCGGAAGTGACACGACCGGATTCCGGTCCTGGGCGCTTGCGTGCACTGGATGTACCTGTGCATCGCAGAGTCCTAGGAGACGTGAGTGGCACGTCTCAGACACAAACCGGAAGCGCGTGCAGACCAGACACGCAGACCAGAAGTGACGTAGCAGGCTTCCGGGCCTGGGTGCTTGTGTGCACTGGATGCACCTGTGCATTGCACGGCCCCCGGTAGATGTGAGTGGCAAATCTCAGACACAAACCGGAAGTGGATGCAGGGCGGACACACGCAGACCGGAAGTGACGCAGACAGGCTTCCGGTCCTGGGCGCTTGCTTGTACTGGATACACCTGTGCATTGCACAGCCCCCGGGAGACGCGAGTGGCAAGTCTCAGATACAAACCGGAAGCATGTGCAGTGCAGACACACGCATACCGGAAGTGACACGGGCCAGCTTGCTGGCCTGGGCGCTTGCGTGCACTGGGTGCACCTGTGCATCGCACAGCCCCCGGGGAGACGCGAGTGGCACATCTCAGACACAAACCGGAAGCGCGTGTAGTGCAGACACACGTAGACCGGAAGTGACGTGAACCGGCTTCCGGGCCTGGGCGCTTGCGTGCACTGGGTGCACCTGTGCATCGCAGAGCCCCCGGGAGACGCGAGTGGCACGTCTCAGACACAAACCGGAAGTGGGTGCAGTGCGGGCACACGTGGACCGGAAGTGACGTAACCAGCTTCCGGGGCTGGGCGCTTGCGTGCATTGGATGCACCTGTGCATCACAGAGTGCAGAGTCCCCGGGAGACGTGAGTGGCAAGTCTCAGACACAAACCAGAAGCGGGTGGAGTGCAGGAAGACGCGGACCGGAAGTGACGCGATCCGACTTCCGGGCCTGGCCACACCATTAACTAGCCGGATGGCCGTAACTTCCCAGAGCTTCCGTTCCACCGTGTGTAAAGGAACCTGCTTGGACTGGGTTTCCTGTCCAGGCTGCTATTTTTGAGGACGTCCCCTCTCTGTGTTTGAAGACCCCCCCTTTGCAGCAGTGTGTCTCGCACAGTCCCGTCTCCTGCGTGAGCCTCGGAACCCCTGGCCTCCTCATGCCTCAGTCTGAGGACAAGTCCGGCCCTCCATGTCGTTTCTTCCATCAGTTGACTTTTCTCCTCGTCAGGAGCTGGGACAGAAGATTGGCAGAGAGGAGAGCAGAGGCTGAAGCTCACGGATAGAGAATGAGCTTTGGGGGTGATCTGGGAGGTTCACTGATTCGTGTCACTCCCGTCCCCAGTTACAGAGGACACTGAAATCTCTCAGGGGCTGCTCATGTGAAAAACAAGGAAAGAAATAACCTTTATAATGCTTTTTTTTTTTTTTTTTTAATTTCCCCATTTTTAGCTCAGGGCGTTAGTCAAAAAAATCCTTTCCTTCCCCTTCCTCTACGTCAAGGATGTGCTGCTATAAATAACATGGAAACTCCTTTCCCTGTTCCCTCTGCCATGTGCCCACACCCCACCCTGGGACCCTTCCTGAGATCCACATGGGCAGCCTCAGAAGCAAGGGGAGAGGCCGGGCCCGCTGTCTCACGCCTGTCATCCTAGCACTCTGGGAGGCCGAGGCGGGAGGATCATTTGAGCTCAGGAGTTCGAGACCAGCCTGAGCAAGAGCGAGACCCCGTCTCTACTAAAAAAACAGAAAGAAATTAATTGGCCAACTAAAAAATATATATAGGAAAAGTGGGCCGGGCGTGGTGGCGCATGCCTGTAGTCCCAGCTACTTGGGAGGAGGCTGAGGCAGGAGGATCGCTTGAGGCCAGGAGTTGGAGGTTGCTGTGAGCTAGGGTGATGCCACGGCACTTTAGCCTGGGCAACAGAGTGAGACTCTGACTCAAAAAAAAAGCAAGGGGAGGAGAACCCGGGCTCTGGGTGTCTACAGTGCAGCCATCCCGGCAGCTGCTGTGAGCTCTAGAGACTCAGCCTTCTTCCCCCTCTCTTTCCTCCCTCCCATGGTGCCTCCACTGCCCACGTGGAAGAGCAGTCAGCCACGTCCTGCCCGTGAATTCCTCCAGTACTCACGGGGGAAAACACCAGCTAACAGCAGCCTGGGCCAGCGAGGCCTGTAAAGGCTGAAAAAGAGTCCCCTTCCTACACGCCCTGACCTGCGTTTACCATGGAGAAAAGATGACGTTCCCTTCAACCACCTGTGCAGATTGCTCACCGCTCTGCCTCTGCTAAATAGAGTCTCGTCATTAAGAGAAATCTCAGGTGTTGCTTTTTCTGCTAGAAGCACTGGCAGGGCCAAAGACCGCCTGTGCTGCGGGTGGGCCAACTGTAGGGGGCGCTCCCCACCAGGTACAAACGGCACTTAGGTTTGGAGCATCATGGAGTGCTCCTTCCAGATGTGCCAGCCAGTGAGCACATCTGTCCGCTCTGCTCTCTACAGCTGCTGCCAGGCTGAGCTCATCGTAAACCACGGGACTCAAACCCTCGGAGTCAGCTTGTTAGAATGTGTGCACCGTTGCACCAACCAGCAGCCGAGCATGAGGGAAAAGGACCTCAAAGTGCATGCTTCGGCCTGGATGATCTCCAATCGCTGTTAAAAGTGAAGCCCTTGATTTTGCCTTTATGTGGGGAATCTTTAAGCGATGATAATATTGGACCCCTTTCTCCACCTCTCAGTTCATTTTAAAGCCTGGAGCTTGGGTCAGTTTTAAGACATTGGAGTGATTTGATGTTTTTGTTTGTTTGTTTGTTTTGTTTTGAGACAGACTCACTCTGTTGTCCAGGCTAGAGTGCCGTGGAGTCAGCCTAGTTCACAACAACCTCAATCTCCTGGCCTCAAGCGATCCTTCTGCCTCAGCCTCCCTCCCAAGTAGCTGGGACTACAGGCATGGGGCACCACGACCGGCTCATTTTTTCTATGTATATTTTTAGTTGGCCAATTCATTTCTTTCTATTTTTAGTAGAGACGGCGTCTCGCTCTTGCTCAGGCTGGTCTCAAACTCCTGCCCTTGAGCGGTCCTCTGGCCTCGGCCTCCCAGAGTGCTAGGATTACAGGCGTGAGCTACCTCGCCCAGCCTGATGAGGTTTTGTTTCTACTTTAAGGGACTCTGGCCAACAGCTTCACAACCCAGGAGTATTTAGGTTGGTCCTTTGTTTTGTTTGTTGGAAAGGCAAACTTTGCCTAAGGAAAAATATGCAAACTTCTGCTCCTGTATCTATACTACCTAAGAGCAAGAGCCAACAATTGCTTCTTTGATTTCTCCTTTGATCAAAGGCTGCAGGAATGGGCCAGGCACTGGGGCTCACACTTGTAATCCCAGTGTTAGAGTAGGAAATTAGGAGACAGGCCTGAAACAGGATGTGGGGGTTTGGAGATTGGGTGCAAGTGTTAGTAAACAACCCTCAGGCAGGAACTGATCATCACAGGTAGGAACTGGCTTCAGCTGGGCTTGTCAGCCATGGCTGTCACCTGTCTATGAACTTTGACTAATTACAATATCACTTACATTGCAGTTTTAAAATTTAACTCTGCTTTTTGGAAATTGCCATGACAATTCCGAGATAACCATAGTATACAAATGGAAGGGAACCCAATTCTAGAAATAACTACCCAAATTCTTAGTAAAAGGCAACCCCTTAGCCTTGAATATTCCTCTCCTCAATTAATAAGACTCCCCAAACCTGAAAACTACTCCTCCTAGGGGAGTAGCTCTCCACCCCACCCCCACCCCCCACCTGCCCATTTTCCTCTCTGAGAGTGGACTTTTGCTTTCAATTTAAAAAACTGTCAGTTTCTTGGCTTACACGACGTGGTATGTCCTGAAATTATTTTCCTGATGATCACCAAGATCTTGGAAAAACCTCCACTTGGAGGCTGCTAACACTAGCACTTTGGGAGGCCAAGGTAGGAGGCTTGAGGCCAGGAGTTTGAGACCAGCCTGGACAACATAGCAAGACCCCTGTCTGTATAAAAAAGAAAAAAGAAAACAAAATTACAGGAATCGATAGTAAACATGCTTAGAAAATGCTAGATTCTGCTTTACTGAAGCAAAATATGTGGCCAGAAGCTATCCTAGCTTTGTAGCTTTATAAAAACAACAAAAAAGTAGGGGAGGGGTACAAGGGGAAGAGGCTCAAGACTAGAGTGTTTTCGGCAAACTGGCCTTGTGTTGAATTCTATGTAAACAGTAGTAAGTGGAAATATAGTCATGAAGTTGGTGGATAGTCATAGCATGTCATTTTAATGGCTAGATATTTCTAAACAGTTCAGCTTTTGTGTTTTGCTTTGTTTTGTTTTGTTTTTAATTTCCATCTAAACATGTCCATAAAATTAGCATTGCTGTGTTCCAGAAATTGCAGCAGTCTAATACGTAGAAATAATAACTCACTTCAAAATAAGGGCAGTCACCATCACATGCCACAACGATTTGGCCGCTAAAGCTCCCAGCTCCACGTTAGAATTCGGCTGAGTGTGCAGAAAGCTCAGATAATCAAAACCTTTCCAACAAACTTGTCTTGGTTAATCCGTTTGATACAATGTCGTTTGTTGTAACATTCAGTCTGTTGCTTTTCCATTTGATTTCAATTCAGCACCGCCACATTAAAAGGAGAAAGAGAAAGTAAGACAGCTTGAAGAGGTGTAAAAATATAATTACTCTTTTGAAAGTATGCATATTTATCTATTTTTTGCTAACTCCATCTCACTTGTTTTTCCAGCTCTAAATAGATGAATGCACGGAATTTACGGGTTACTTCTAATTAAGAAGAACATCCCTTATTGTAATTTCTATACCGCTGATTGTAGTGCATTTTAAAACTTTCTTTTGCACCCAAAAGAAAATCAAAAGAAAGCATGTCAGATTTAAGAGCCCACTGACGGGATTGTAGAACCCCTACAACCAGTCTGCAAATAACCCACCTCAAACCTCCGAAGCTTTTGCTCAGCATACTATTTTCAGAAAGGATAACCAGGAAAAAAAAAAATGAAAGAAAGAAAGAAATTTCATCGGAATGGTATTTTCCCAATCTACACCTAGTTTTGACCACATTTGGCTCCATTTTGTCAATCTATTGAGCTGGATCTGTAAAACAAGATGGTAAGAATTCACAACTCACGTGTAAGAGCCATGTAGACTGTGATTGTCTTGGTCACCAGTGTTTTCCCAGCCCACACAACAAGGCCTGAGAGGTTGCAGGTGCTCGATAAATAGTTACTGAATAAATGAATGGATGACTGCATGAATGAATGGATGGATGGATGGGTGGATGGATGGATGGATGGTGGATGGATGAATGAATAGATGGATGGATGGGTGGATGGATGGGTGGATGGATGGGTGGGTGGATAGATGGATGGATAGATGGATGGATGGATGGATGGATGGATGGATGGATGGGTGGATGGATGGGTGGGTGGATAGATGGATGGATGGATGGATGGGTGCATGAATGAATGGATGTATGAATGGATGGATGAATGGATGGGTGGATGGATGGATGGATGGATGAATGGATGGGTGGATGGATGGGTGGATGGATGGATGAATGGATGGATGGATGGATGGATGGATGGATGAGTGGATGGATGGATGAATGAATGGATGGATGGATGGTGGATGGATGGGTGGATGGATGCATGCATGCATACAATGTAGAACTAAACTCTGCTTAGCATTGCTATGTCTTTGCCCTGTGAAATGTGAGTCCCCAGGCAGGAAGTGCCCACATTTGTCATGCACACAGTTGTACCCTAAGCTCCCAGTAGAGAGCTTATCGTATTGCAGGACATCCAAAATTTTTGTTGAGCTATTGCTATTAATGAATATGGGTAGGCTATTCTTGTAGAAAACTATTGACCCAGAAACCCAAACTTTTTAAATTAAATTTTATTTTTTTGAGACAGAGTCTCACTCTGTTGCCCAGGCTAGAGTGAGTGCCGTGGCGTCAGCCTCGCTCACAGCAACCTCAAACTCCTGGGCTCAAGTGATCCTCCTGCCTCAGCCTCCTGAGTAGCTGGGACTACAGGCACGCGCCACCATGCCTGGCTCATTTTTTCTATATATATTTTTAGTTGTCCAGATAATTTCTTTCTACTTTTAGTAGAGATGGGGTCTCACTCTTGCTCAGGCTGGTTTCTAACTCCTGACCTTGGGTGATCCTCCAGTCTTGGCCTCCCGGAGTGCTAGGATTACAGGCGTGTAAACAGGCCTGGCCAAAACCCAAACTTTAAAAAGTGAATAAATCGGAAGACAATTCCTAACTTTACAGAAGTGTTTATTACAGGTTTTCTTTCACAATGTTACTTCCCGGCCGGGCACGGTGGCTCACGCCTGTCATCCCAGCACTCTGGGAGGCCGAGGCGGGAGGATCACTCAAGGTCAGGAGTTCGAGACCAGCCTGAGCAAGAACGAGACTCTGTCTTTACTATAAATAGAAAGAAATTAATTGGCCAACTAATATATATAGAAAAAATGAGCCGGGCATGGTGGCACATGCCTGTAGTCCCAGCTACTTGGGAGGAGGCTGAGGCAGGAGGATCGCTTGAGCTCAGGAGTTGGAGGTTGCTGTGAGTGAGGCTGATGGCACGGCACTCTAGCCTGGGTGACAGAGTGAGACTCTGTCTCAAAAACAAAACAAAACCCATAATGTTACTTCCCCAACAGAGGGATTTGTTCGCTTGGCAGATATCTAGTTGTTAGGCACGGCTAAGTCGGTTACAGCAGAGGGTTTTTATGACTTGGCCCAAGGAAGGAGGACATTGGGGTAGACCCTAAAGGAGTGTGGCCCTGAACAAAAGCGTTGGGCTGGCTTTGTAAGCGTGGGGTAATGAGGCGTGATCTGGTTGGATCTTGCAATGAGGTGAGTCCAGCAGGCATGATCTGACTCGATCCTGCCTTGGGGTGATGCCCAGGCTGGTTGGGCCAGAGAGTGGGGGACTGAATTAAGAAGCACACACAACATGGCAGGATCCTGCCATGTTGTGTGTGCTTCTTAATTCAGTCCCCCCCCTCACTGCCCGGCCCAAGCACTTAGGTTCCGCCCAGAGTTGCACACTTGGTTCTATCTGGGCATGCTCGGGTTGTGTGACCTTCAACCCCGGGCATGCGTGGCAACTGAAAGACAACTCCCAACTTTTGTTACATGAAAGCGGAGCCAGATTGGGTTAAGGAGGTGACAGAAAAAGCAGGCTTTGAGAAACATGCCTCGACTCGTGAAAGTGTCCACACACCTTTCTGGAAGCCCCTGTGCTGGTCACACCTAACTCGGTCAGGACTGTGTGATCACAGGGCCAATTGGAGAGGGCAGGATTAGAAGACTGTCCCTCCCCCCGATGGGCCCCCCTTTAAGCCACGAGAATAGGACTATGCTAAGAAGTGGAAGCAGGTGAGGACGGTGCTATGGGCTGAATTTTGTGCTCCCAAATTTTTATGCTGAAATCCTAAGTCCCTGGTGACCTCAGAATGCAACTGTGCTTGGAGATAAGGTCTTTAAAGAAGCAATCAAGTTAAAACGAGGTCGTTAGCGTGGACTCTAATCCAGTCTGACAGGTGACCTCATAAGAAGAGGGGATTAGGACGCAGACACACTCACGTGGGAAGACAGTATGAAGTCGCTGGGGGAAGGAGGCCATCTCTAAGCCGGGGAGTGAGGCCTCAGAAGAAGCCATCCTACTGACACCTTGATCTTAAATTTCTTTTTCTTTTTTTTTTTTTTTTAGACAGAGTCTCGCTCTGTTGCCCCGGCTAGAGTGAGTGCCGTGGCGTCAGCCTCGCTCACAGCAACCTCCAACTCCTGGGCTCAAGGGATCCTCCTGCCTCAGCCTCTACCTGAGTAGCTGGGACTACAGGCATGCGCCACCATGCCTGGCTAAGTTTTTCTATATATTTTTAGTTGTCCAATTAATTTCTTTCTATTCTTAGTAGAGATGGGGGGGGGTCTCACTCTTGCTCAGGCTGGTTTCGAACTCCTGACCTTGAGCGATCCTCCCACCTTGGCCTCCTAGAGTGCTAGGATTACAGGCGTGAGCCACCGCGCCTGGCCCATTTAAACATTTTTTTTTTACCGAGTACTTTTGCAAACGTTGTAGAAAAGTAAGTGACTTCCTAAGTCCTGAGCCTTCACTTAAGAAACTGGCATGGAACTTATTAGCCGGTGGGTTGAAGAGGGAAAGTGTCAGTATGATAGACAAAAAGAGTTACATTCTTTCACTGAAAATAGGCCAAGCATCACCAAAACAATTTAATATATTTATTATATATTATAATAATTATAATTATAATGTTATAGTATATTAATATATTTCCCTTTAATAGAGGCTCAAATCAAATGTCTCACTCAATCAAACTAAGTTAGGAGAGAAACCATCTTTCTGTTCCTGGTTTAGCTTCCAGCAGGCATGTTTGGAACTCAGTTGGGTGAATCCTGTTTGTGTCATTAAAAAATTACCTTAACGGCTCCCGGCCAAGAGCAATTTGCCGACCATTGTGCATTCCTCAGAAGCCAAGCGAATTTTCCTGTTGCTCTTACTGTCTGTGAAGTAGCACGGCAAGATAAATGCCAGCTGGTGGCCAGGAGGAGCAGTCTGTAGGACATTGCGAAACCTTCAGGGCCAAGTTTGGACCACACAGACAGGTGTGTAAATCCTCTCTGGAATGTCACTGGTTTCAGATTCTGGTCCCTTTGTCACCTCTCAGCTAGGAAAGCAGAACAGGGTGTGAGCAAATGTGCCCAATGAGTGTGAGTGAAAACCTGCTTCTGTTTTTATTTTTGTTTTTGTTTTGAGACAGAGTCTCACTCCCGGGTGTGCTACAAGTGAAAATTACACACCAAGTTTCTAAGACTTGGGCCAAAAAAATAATAATAATGTAAATTACCACCTTAATAATTTTTATATTGATTATATATTGAAATGATGATATTTTGGTCGTAGTACATTAAATAAAATCTATTATTAAAATTAATTTTACTTATTTCTTTTCACCTTTTTTAAAATTTTTATGACACAGTCTTACTCTTGTTGCCCGGGCTAGACCATGGCGTCAGCCTCGCTCACAGCAACCTCCAACTCCTGGGCTCAAGCGATCCTCCTGCCTCAGCCTCCCGAGTAGCTGGGACTACAGGCATGCGCCACCATGCCCGGCTAATTTCTTGTGTATATTTTAGTTGGGCAATTAATTTTCTTTCTATTTTATAGTAGAGACGGGGGTCTCGCTCTTGCTCAGGCTGGTTTTGAACTCCTGACCTTGAGCAATCCTCCTGCCTCGGCCTCCCAGAGTGCTGGGATGACAGGTGTGAGCCACCGCGCCCGGCCTCCAAATCACCCAGTTTGATCACACTGTGTCTTCCCTATCAGGCCCCTGACTGTTGCACCTTGATACTCAGATCATGAAATTGCACCTGGGCTACCATGTCCACCTGGGCTGCCCCGTCCGTGGTTGTGACAAAGAGCAGTGGAACTCCAAGACCACATTTCCTGCGGCCACCCAGCTTCCCTGTCCCCCACACCGGCTCCTCCAGGCCTAGGACATCGGAATCCCGGAACGACAGGCCAAGCGGCAGAGAGAGGGGCAGAAGCCACCGGACTGTTGGGAACAAGCAGTGACAGTAATGAGAAGCACAGATCTCTGGCTTTTCTCAACAGGAGCTTAGGAAAGCACATTTAATCCTAATCAACTGGAAGAAAACACCCGAAGGCATTGAAGCAGAGAGGCAAAAATAGCTCCAGAGAGGTTCAAAGTCTGTCTATCCATTAACCCAGGAGGAATCCAAACTCGCCACTAGCTGGTTGTCTTTGCAGCCCTAATCTGAGCTCTGCAGGGGAGGAGATTAAGGAATGGGGCGCCCCACGGGCAGGGTGGCTCCGAGTCACTCAGGTGGGGACATGGCACACCTCAATCGCTTTGGGGAAATATCTAGGTTAGTAATTTTTCGTCCCAGTTTTGCAGGACTGTATGTATTTTCTAATTCTCTCAAGGTGGCCCTCATGCCACCAAATGCTAAAAACAAAATTAAGTTTAGTTATAAAAAGACACCCCAACACACAGCCTGCATTTCCTAGAGCTGTTCCAATGCCAGGGCTGCTGACCTCTTGGCAAAAATATACTTCTTATCAAACCGTATATTTTCTTTGGGGTTCAGAAAATCCAGTCCTGTTGTCCAGGTGGCATTTTAGATGTGGGAAGGAGGTGAGAAAGGGAAAGTAGGGCTGAACTTGAAGTTCTGGAACTTCAAAAATGCTAAGATTTATTCCTATCATAGCAGTTCTTGGTTCTTTCATGTAATTTTGTTTGTTTGTTTGAGACAGAGTCTCACTTTGTGGCCCAGGCTAGAGTGAGTGCCGTGGCGTCAGCCTCGCTCACAGCAACCTCGAACTCCCGGGCTCAAGCGATCCTCCTGCCTCAGCCTCCCGAGTAGCTGGGACTACAGGCATGCGCCACCACGCCCGGCTAAGTTTTTCTATATATTTTTAGTTGTCCAGATAATTTGTTTCTATTTTTAGTAGAGTTGGGGTCTCGCTCTTGCTCAGGCTGGTCTCGAACTCCTGACCTCAAATGATCCTCCCGCCTCGGCCTCCCAGAGTGCTAGGATTACAGGTGTGAGCCACCGCGCCCGGACATACTAATTTCTTATTCTACCAGAAACAAAATTATTTTTCCAAGCTCCTCATTTCATTTACTGCCTAGTAAGGAAACTGTCATGCAAAAGGTGTTTCATAAATCAACTTCTGTTCAATTCCGCTGAATTGGAAACGAAGGTTTTGCTGTCTGGGCATCATGGGCGCATTAATTGGACAAAGGGAAATACTCAGGGAGGAGTTAGGATTTATCTCCTAAAACCTCTTCTCTACCTCTGCTAGATCCGCACCTTTGCAAACTTCGTGGGCTCTGACTGATCTTGTCCATCTCACGGGCACCTCACGCTGTTCTTGGGACTCAGGCTGTCACCGAGCTGGCTGCCGTCTGATGGCAGCGTTTCTCTCCTCGGCTGGTGGTTTTCAGGGCTTTGGACGCCAACCAGAAGCATCTGTAGGGACTGGCTCAGATCCAGAGTGCGGACAAAGGCTTAGGCGTCTGCGGAAGGCACAAAAGGAATCATCTAGAAAGTGACCAACCCTTCGGGGGTGAGCAGTAAACAGGCCACAGTCAGGTGCCCCTTCGGCCCCAAACTTAGGAATTTTATTTATTTATTTATTATCCTCGAGACAGAGTCTCACTCTGGTGCCCAGGCTAGAGTGAGTGCCGTGGCGTCAGCCTCGCTCACAGCAACCTCCAACTCCTGGGCTCAAGCGATCCTCCTGCCTCAGCCTCCCAAGTAGCTGGGACTACAGGCATGCGCCACCATGCCCGGATGATTTGTTTTCTATATATTTTTAGTTGGCCAATTAATTTCTTTCTGTTTTTAGTAGAGACAGGGGTCTCGCTCTTGCTCAGGCTGGTCTCGAACTCCTGACCTCGAGCGATCCTCCCGCCTCGGCCTCCCAGAGTGCTGGGATGACAGGCGTGAGCCACCGCGCCCAGCCAGACAGCCTCTGTTTTTTCGAACGCTTCATCACAAGCTATAATAAAACGTCCCCAAGTCACCAAGTGACTCTGCTGATCATTCATATTAAATAGAGATAAAACTATAATACGCGCCAGAAAAGCCACACAAGCCATGCGGCGGATTCGGGGACCAGACGGGTGAACTCAGAAAAGAGTCACCCTGTGCAGGTTTCCTTGACAACTGTTCCCATGGAGCCACTGTTCCAAGATAGGTTCAGACAAAACAACTAGGAAGATTAATTGGTGATCGTGTTGCAAAACCTAAAGCACAATCTGATGATCACGGGGGAACGATTTCTAAACTTTGGTGTGTACTTTCAGCCTCATTTTTTCTCCTTTCACTGTCATTTTTTTTTAGTGGAATTCCCCCCTTTTCTGTCTCATTCCAAAATAAGAAACCCCCTTTTTTTTTTTTTTTAAAAAAAAAAAAAAAAAAAAAGGATAACAACGGCAGTGAAATTGCTACCTCGAAGAATCAAACCTATAAAATAATTCTTTCTAGTTTAAAATCAACAGTCTGGCCGGGCGTGGTGGCTCACAATTGTAATCCCAGCACTCTGGGAGGCCGAGGCGGGAGGATTGCTCGAGGTCAGGAGTTCGAGACCAGCCTGAGCAAGAGCGAGACCCCATCTCTACTATAAATAGAAAGAAATTGATTGGCCAACTAAAAATATATAGAAAAAAAAAAATCAGCCAGGCAAAAAGGAATTTGAATGGAACACCTGAAACTTGCATTGTTGGTTTTATTTTTATTTTTTGATAGATTAACTAGCAGCCCTAATATTTTAAAAAGGTAATGCAGCTAAAGGGTAATTTACTTTTTGTGCTTCAGACTATCTTGATTGTCAAAGTGTAGGAACTGTAATTTTAAAATTTATACTGCCACGTGATTGTAAATTTTCGTTGTCTTAAGTTAGGAATTGGTGAGAAGCTATTTATGCTGGATTTAGGTCAAAAGTGACTTTATTATTTGCAAAAAAAAAATGGGAAGAAAGGGCTGCATAATAAGGTACAGATATTGGTTGCAAGACTCAGATATTGGTTGGAAATTACCCTCAAATTACCTTCTGATTACCCTCGATTTCCCTTTGTTTTCAGTTTCTCAAAAAGAATGAATGAAATGAAATATAGAAGAATGTTAAGCCATATAAAAATAAAATGTACCCAAATATTAAAAAAAAAAAATGAGCCGGGCATGGTGGCGCATGCCTGTAGTCCCAGTTACTGGGGAGGCTGAGGCAGGAGGATGGCTTGAGGCCAAGAGTTGGAGGCTGCTGTGAGCTAGGCTGACGCCACGGCACTCACTCTAGCCCGGGCAACAGAGTGAGACTCAGCCTCAAAAAAAAAAAGAAAAAGAAAAAGAAAAAAATAGTATTACAAAGCCAAACCTGGTCACCCAAATAAGAGAGACCCGAAACGCAAGGACTGCCACCCTGAGGACTAAACACATAAGATAAGACGTGAGAGGGAAATCGAGGCAGAGGGCAGGGTTCAGTGAATGGAAGCGCCCAAGGAAACCACCTTTCTCTTTGCTTGTTTGCCTGCAGATATTGTAGATGCCTTTTCCCAAGTGTGCAATTAACTCAGCAGAATGAAGCCACCCAGGGAACCGCAGCAGCGTGGGGGGAGGCAGGAAGGTCGGGGGCCGGGGCCGGGGGGGGGGGGGGTGGCAGGTGCAAGGTGCCAGCTCTGTCGGTCACCTGTGTGGCCTCACCTGTGCCATACCCTTGTGGACCGTCGTGCAGAAAAGCCAACGGGTTCATGAGACGCCAGGGCTGGGAAAAGCACTCAGCAATTTATCCATCTTTTTTATTTTTTATTTATTTATTTTCTGAGACAGAGTCTCACTTTGTCGCCGGGGCTAGAGTGAGTGCCGTGGCCTCAGCCTCGCTCACAGCAACCTCCAACTCCTGGGCTCCAGCGTTCCTCCTGCCTCAGCCTCCTCCCGAGTAGCTGGGACTACAGGCATGCGCCACCATGCCCGGCTCATTTTTTTTCTATATATTATCAGTTGGCCAATTAATTTCTTTCTATTTATAGTAGACACGGGGGTCACGATCTTGCTCAGGCTGGTCTCGAACTCCTGACTTTGAGCGATCCTCTCGCCTGGGCCTCCCAGAGTGCTGGGATTACAGGCTCGGCCTAACTTTATTTTTAAATAAATAAGGAGTACATGCTGGGTGTGGTGGCTCACGCCTGTAATCCTACCACTCTGGGAAGCCAAGGCAGGAGCATTGTTTGAGCTCAGGAGTTCGAGACCAGCCTGAGCAGGAGCGAGACCTCATCTCTACTAAAAAAAATAGAAAGAAATTAGGTGGACACCTAAAAGCATACATAGAAAAAATTAGCAGGGCATGGTGGCTCACGCCTGTAATCCCAGCACTCTGGGAGGCCGAGGCGGGAGGATCGCTCGAGGTCAGGAGTTCGAGACCAGCCTGAGCAAGAGCGAGACCCTGTATCTACTATAAATATAAAGAAATTAATTGGCCAACTAATATATATAGAAAAAATGAGCCGGGCATGGTGGCGCATGCCTGTAGTCCCAGCTACTCGGGAGGAGGCTCAGGCAGGAGGATCGCTTGAGCCCAGGACTTGGAGGCTGCTGTGAGCGAGGCTGATCCCATGGCACTCTAGCCCGGGCAACAGCGTGAGACTCAGCCTCAAAAAATAGAAACAACAAAATAAAAAGAGTAGTTCTGCTTATTTGGACACATTTACCAAAATGTAGCAGTTGCTGTATTGTTTTTGGAGGCTCAGTGTTCTCCCTGTGAGTGGGAACCGGGCAGGGCGGAATGAATGAGGTCCACGCAGAGAGTCAACATCGGTACACGCCGTCACTTGGTCTGCAGTTCCGCCGGCGCTGTGGCTTACCGACAGAACATTCCGTTTCGTGGTCTGGATTTCAACATTCCCAGATCTCTCATATGCCCACACCAGAGACTCGCAAGCCACTGAGGCTGGAGAAATGAGTTTTCTTGCAAGGAGAGAGAGGGGAAGGGAAGCGACACACACACATTTTCAGAGAGCCGAGTCGGTCGTTTGCAAAAGGGTCCAAGAAAATCTCAGCTTCCTTGGTGTCTCTGTCCCCGATCCTCTCTGCAAACACTCTCCAAGCTGTGGAGGTTTCCTGCAAGCTGCCACGCGGCCCTGAACACGGCAAAGCAGCCTCGGCCGGCATCTGTTTTTTTTTTGAGACAGAGTCTCGCTTTGTTGCCCGCTTAGAGTGAGTGCCGTGGCGTCAGCCTCGCTCACAGCAACCTCCAACTCCTGGGCTCAAGCGATCCTCCTGCCTCAGCCTCCTCCCGAGTAGCTGGGACTACAGGCGCGCGCCACCACGCCCGGCTCATTTTTTCTATCTCTATATTAGTTGGCCAATTAATTTCTTTCTATTTTTAGTAGAGACAGGGGGGTCTCGCTCTGGCTCAGCCTGGTCTCGAACTCCTGACCTCGAGCGATCCTCCCGCCTCAGCCTCCCAGAGTGCTGGGATGACAGGTGTGAGCCTCCGCGCCCGGCCTCCTCAGTGGCTCTTCTGTCCTAAATCATTTGTTCCTGCCCTGAGCATGCACGTGTACCCCCCCCCCCAGCTTCCCTAAAGGCCAGGAAGGTTTTAAGTGATTTTCCCAGGTCTCCC
>VSMD01121048.1:0-35151 GCA_008750895.1 Mirza zaza | reverse complement strand
CTAGGGTCTTTCAAGCTTTTCTGATTGCTAGGAGCACAAATGTTGGTGAGTTGCCAGTTCTCTGAGATCTGAGCATTTGAGCCAACACCCAGGCTTTTCCACTAATGTGTGATCATTCTACAGAACCAGTTGGACTGTGCATAATGTAGGAGAGAATGGATAGAAGGATAATAGTGGCAACATGGATAGATTATATCTGGGGCCATTTTACAGAGTAAGGAAGGAGACTTTGGGTAGTAGCATGAAAGGACAACAGGTCTGGTAAGATGTGACTTGTGGACATTTGTCATCTATGTTTTGAAGGGAGGAGGAAGTATGGGGCAAGGCACCCAGGATGCAAGAAATGAAGTCACCTGGCTCAGAGAGGAAGGGCTGGCTGAAGAAAGGAGGACAGAGCCTAAGACTGGAGGGAGGATGGAGAGCCAGTGCGGGACAGGGTCACTGGGGCATTTCCCACCAGCTGTCTGCAATCCTCTAAGAAGGGCAGGAGCAGAGACACCTGCTGGAGGGACCATGGGGATGGAGGGACAGAGCAGCCTCCATGGGGTTTCTAGGCAATGACCAGCAAATATGACTGAAAGGATGTCCTGGCACCAGGGTCCTGCTGCAGTTGTTCACATGAATTCCTAGATTAGAAATGGGTGAGGTTTCTGTGGTTCTGGCCTTGCCTAGAGCAAGTGCTTTGATCCTGGAGCAGATGCCAAGAAGGAAGTGGTGCAGTGGGAGTGACCTCAGGCCTGGCATGCCAGGAACTCCCAGGTCATGGAAATAGGGGTGGAGGAGTGTGTGAAACCGCCCAGCCTGGGGTCCAGGCTGCACGAGAGCCCGAGTGGGCCGGGCATGTTGTGATGAAGGGGGGAGGCGAGTGCCTGGAGGACCCTGGTGTGGCTGAATGGCAGGTTCTCTGGGCGTGGGGCAGCAGGAGAGCGACCGAGGATGACGCTGTGGACAGAGAGGGGAACAGGAATTTGTGGATGGGGGTGAGTGAGAGCCATGACATGCTGAACTGCAGGGCATGCCCAGGATGGTATGCGATGAGGTATTTGCCTGGTGTCCTGGCTGACAAAAAGTGTGTTGTGTGTTTGTCAGGAATGGTTTCACCAATCAGGATTATTATTAAGGGGTCTGTGTGCACATTGTATGTGTAATCGTAGCCCTTATTTCTAAAAATAATTATTAAACAACATTTCTTTCCATCATATAAACATACTTAGAATTTCATCTAATATTTATTTACATATGACATAAGATAATAGATCAGTAATAATGATCCGGAGGATTTTGCAGTTGGGGCTATTCATTTATTTGGGTCTCCATTGCACATGTTACAATTTCCAGGGAGGCTGTGCATGGCTCTGTATTTCTTTATGTGTCTCCCTTACCTCCTGTCTGTCATGCAAGTTTCCCTGAGGGCAGGAACCATTTTACGTCCCCCTCCACCCTTCCCACAGTGCTGTCCACATAATCAATGTTTTCCATCCTGACAACTTGTATCCCACAACAGAAAAGATGGGGATAGTTGTGACCCTTAACTAATACAAAGAATCTTGGAAGAGGAGGCTACTTCTAAGTGTACTCTGGACCCAAGCATCTTTGGCATCCTTTGATACACGACACCACAATGACCCATTCAATCTCTGCTATCCTCAGGATGGGAAAGCCCTATTCCTCTGCCTTCAAAAATATTCAAGTTTTCTCAATCCTCAAACCCTTTGTTTGCTTTTCCTTTCTTTCTGATCTCATCCAACCTCCCTCTTTACTTTGATGTCAAATTCCTTGCACACCAGCTATGACTTTTCTTTGATACTTTACCCCTTCCCCAATGGGGTTCTTCCTTCAGCTGGCATTTCACTAAGAAGCTCTTGGATAAGGACTGAGAAGGCTGATTAACTTTACCTCCTTTATGAATACTACATTTTAACAGATGATTTTAAAAAATAGAAATATATTCAAAAATCAAAGGAATAAAACTACGAAGTAAATGACAGGTAGGAGAGATCTTCCCTGAACCACCCAAATCAGACTTGGTATGTGGTTCCCAGCACCTGCCATTTGCCTACCACTGCATGGAGACCTAACTAATTCTATAATCTTGGAGTTGATTCAAGTTCCTCAACAATAAGGTGGTTATAAGAATACCTGCCTCTTGGGCTTGTTTGTAGGAGAATAAATGATACAATAAATGGGAAAGTGCTTCCTAAACTATAAAGAGTCTCCTGACTGTTCCTCTACCTTCCAACACTTGCCTGGTAACAGTTCCCTAAGGCTCTCTCTTTCAATAGGGGGCAACTATGGCCAGACCACGTGAACAGGCTTCTTGGGTGTGGCTCTCCAAGCCATGATTATACATATTTGGCTCAGAATAAAACTCTTTAGTTTACAGGGTTTGGGTTCTTCTCTGTTGACAAAGTGGAGAATCTCAGGCCCACCCCAGACCTCCTGAATCAGAATCTGCAGTTCACCATGACCTGTAGATAATTCATGTGCACATTCAAGTTTGAGAATGCTGACTTGATTAGGACATTCAAATAAAGGCACTAATGACTTAATATCATCTTCTGCAGGAGAAAAGCTCCAAGGTATTTTTTTTTAAAGCTCTCTTGAATGAGAAATATTTAGTCAATGAGTGGTAGAATTCCAGACATCTGGCTCCTTAGAGGGTTTCCTGAACATAGATGATCCCATCTCTTAAATCACACAAATAGCTGATCTTGCTTGCCAAACAGTGACATACAATGACTTTTCAGAGAGAAAAAACAAGAGGGAATGATACAAAACAATAAGGCAACAAATTACAAACCTAAAGGAGTAATTTGTATGCATTTTCCTTTCATAAACTATGCAAATAAATTTTTAATATATAGGAGATAGTTAATGAAATAGTACTTAGAAAATGTATCAACTTGCTAAAAACATTGAGTTCTATTTTTCCCTGAGATAAATAATTTTGGTGCCTATAACATTTTAGAATCACCATCAACTATCCCACTTCTGTTTTCTACTAGTTTAATCACCCTCTGACTACAAAAAGACTAAAACACTATTTAGGCAAATATATAGGAAGTTTGTAAGAGCCTTTACAATATTGTTCTTTATTCAACTTATTTTTAAAAACTCCCTGCAACACATTCCAAGTGTACTTCATCAAATTGTTAGCAACCTTAGACTTTAGTTACATGTCGGCTTCACTTGGTGAGAACAGAAAAATTTCATCATGAACTGAATTAGTAATCCTAAAATCATACCCTGTAAGAACTTTACGAATGATCCGATATAAATTCATCTTTTGCAAATGGGGAAAATGAAGCTCAGAGAAGACAAATGCTCAAAGCCACTCTCACAGTGTTGGGAATATTTGAGGTTTCATCTTAAAAACTCAGTATTCCACTTTAGTTGTAAGGAAGGCTGCACAAGACCACACACTTCCCAATGTTCTGGTTCTCACTTTCACCCACACCCTCACCATGAGGACAACACCTAAAGGAAGATTTTTGGATCTAACTCTTCCTTGAATCAACTCACCTTATCAGCAATCTCCTGGATTTCTGCAGTGGCAGGCCTGGCCTCACTTAAGCCTCCACGTATCATTTTGGCTGAAGGCTTCTTTGCTGGGCAGGATGCTGGAACCGAAGTGATCAGGGAGAGTGGAGGCTTGGGTTTTTATAGAGCTCCGCCTGTAGAATGTTTCATGTTCCACAAAGAGCAAAGAGGCAGGAGGAAATGAATATGCCCCAAAGCAAGTCTTGCTTTCTCAAAAGATATGCTAAGTGGAATCTGGAAGAAAGAGAGGCTGGGGGAGGACCAAATGGGTGTGTACAGGAGTCATGCTGCAACAAGCCTCAAACGACCCTGCACTCTCCTTGAGGATGCTTCCATCCTGTTTCATCATCTGCACCTGAATCACAACCAGAATTTCTCAATGTTTCAAAACTTCTAACACAAAATTTTTTAGAGAAATTCTTACCAATGACATTAATGCTGATTATCTAGAATTTATTTGACTTTAAAAAGAAAGTAAAAGGATCTATCTGGAGGACCTTGGCTGGATATATGTACTTTTATGGATATTTCTAGAAATGTTTAAAATACAGAAAAACACAAAGAATAAAATAACAAACATCTATATTCCCGTCACTCAGAATTAAAAATTTTAACATTTTGTCATATTTGCTTCCCCCTTTTTTTTTTTGAGATAGGATGTCACCCTGTCACCCAGGATGGAGTGCAACAGAATGATCACAGCTCACAGAAGCCTCAAACTTCTGGGCTCAAGGGATTCTCCCACCTTAGCCTCTCATGTAGCTGGGACTACAGGCATACGTACCAAACCTTGCTAATTTTTCTTTTTTCTTTTTTTTTGCAGAGAGGGGTCGTACTATGTTGTCTAGTCTGGTCTCTAAATCCTAGCCTCAAACAATCCTCCTGCCTCAGCCTCCCAAAGTGCTGGGATTACAGTTTTGACCCACCATGCATGGCTTGTTTATTGATTGATTGATAGTTATTTTTAAGAAATAAAATATTACAGGTATAGGGGAAACTCCCCACCACACCCCAACCTTGCTCTCCACAGAGGTAAATTGTACTGTGAGTTTGGTATCCTTCTAGTCCATTTTTGTACTGACTTAGTGTGTTCTTAACATTTTTTCTCAAATTATATGTTGAACATAACCTGTGTTATGTTCTTTTTCCGCTCCATGAGTTTTTGAGTCTTGATACACAGATGGGAAGTTAATCCAGTTCATTTCCTTTATTGCTGTGTGCTATTCTCTGCTAGGTCTATATGTTATTCTGTCCTGCTGCTGCATGTTATATGCTAGTCCATATTTTACACACTCACTCCCCTATTGAAGAAGATTTTGATTGTTTCTAGTATTTCACCCTTATAAACAATGTTGGATTTTTCCCTCTTGTACATACATGTACAAGGTGTGAGGGCTTCAGCAGGCAACTTATCTACAAACAAAATTGCTGTGTTGTGTGAGTATGTATTGATATTTTTTTCAATTTGGGGAATATGTAATACATATGAATAATAAAGATGTTCAAAGGAACCAGAGAATTTAAAATATAAGAACTTCTTCACTCACTCAATTCCTCAGCCACCTTCTACTCTCTAGAAACAATCACTGGCACCAGCTTCTGTGTATTGTTTGGAGATATTCTTTACACATATGAATATAAATAACTACATGCACACATATGCACATATACATGTGTATATGTTTTTCTTTTATAGAAATGGAACTCTACTACATAAACTATCATATTCTTTGCTTTTATCTCATTATATAGAGAGGTGCTTCTTTCCTTGTAACTA
The DNA here is from genome assembly GCA_008750895.1 of Mirza zaza. NCBI lineage: Eukaryota > Metazoa > Chordata > Mammalia > Primates > Cheirogaleidae > Mirza > Mirza zaza. The sequence goes on along the minus strand of VSMD01121048.1, from coordinate 29,834 downwards.
TGTTTGGCAGGTGGCCGGCAAATTCTTGGAGATGGGCGAGTGCCTTACTAGCTGCTCTAAGAGGCATTGTACAGGTTTGTCTCCACTGACTGCTCTCACCCTGTGAATTGAGAAGAACAGCCAACGGGGATGACAAGGTGCTCACTCAGGAGGCCACAAGTCACCTGAAGATGTAGGCTCAGCTTTCCAAGGCCACTGTCTCTGACTACAGATAATCCAGACAGCCTCCACGTGCTGTTCTATCATCTTCATGTGTCCTCAAGTCAGAGCTTCTCATATCCAGGCCCCCAGCTTTTTTCATGGCCACAGCCCATTTCTGTCTCTCTGGTCAGTCCAGGCCGTCCCGATCCTGCCTCCCCAGTGACAGGGGACACGGGGAACAGCAAGTCCTCTGTTCTCCGTCTTGGGTCTGTTCTCTGATACTCTCGGCTCTTCCCTCTTGATTCTCAGTCATTTATTATAGAAGTTAAAACTTCCCCAAGGCAAATATTGCTTTTGTCTTTTGTATTCCTACTATAATAATCCTAAATCTTCTCAAGGTAGGATGGATGCCTGCCACTCACGGGGGAAGAATCACACACGAGAAAGTGCAGAAAAGAAAAGCACACCAATTAATATCTGTGTTAACTATTTAATTAAATTAAACATATAATTGATTAAATAAACATTTGTTTTTAAAGTATCTTTAAGATTTCCTATTGCATTTTTTTTGGGGGGGATGAACTATTCAGGGTAGTTTTTTGGAGCTAGACATCCTCATTGGTTTCAGATTTCTTCTCTGTGAGCTCACCTTACACAGGAGTTACCTGTTACAGCAGTTTTCTCTTTCATGGGCTGAGTTATGGGGCTTCCCTGTGGGTTGGTTGCCTCTTATTTTACTGTGGACTTAGAGCTCTTGAACCATGAAGATACTGAGAATTCGGGTTTGTCTCTAGCTTTTGTTACAGGCCTGTGACTCTGGACTTTCCCAGATGATCATTGCCGGGGTGAGGTGTGGATACGCTCGCGTGCCATCCCACCCACCGTGCCCACTCGTGGGTGTTAGGCTGGAAAGGCTAGTGGGTGCTTATAGCGCAGGTAGAGAAAGATTTCTCTCACAGATATGAAGTTATAACTAAAAAGTTAATTTTATCCTTTAGAAGGACAGAGAGAATAACAGACAGACAGACAGACAGACAGAGGGAGAGGTGGGAATTGGGGAAGACAGCAGGGAGAATACAGGGCCCTGTTAAAGCATGCATAATGCTGTGGAGCATTCAACGTTTGGGCCTCAGTGGACTTGCACATCTTTTACTGCAACTGCAACATTTGCAATAAACATCAAATTCTATTCCTCTGAGGTCTGCCTAAAAAGTGAGTAAGGCCATGTGTACCTATGGGACCCTGAGAAGTACTGTAACAGCCACCCCAATTACCTTTCTGTTAAAAGAAGGGACCTCACACTCTCATAAGAAACAACACCCCCTTAAAAAGGAAGTGTTAGAAAGAATTCATAGACTAATTGGTTCTTAATGGTCCCCTTATAATAATACACCAGTATTACCTGTCAAGAGGGCCATGATAATGAGTATAGATTCATATAGGATCTATGACCCATGAATGATATCATAGGGTGTCAAACCCACCTAAAGTGGAATAAGGTGTTGCCACTTGCTCTCCTCTGGATAAGGGTAGTCCCGAAGCAGGCTTAAGTCAAGGCCCCATGAAATAGTTTTTGAGAGACTTTTTCTAGCACCCCAAGGTAAGTATGGTAATATAATAATGAGTAAGGAAAGCAGAATAAAGCAATATATCAAACAAATACATCAAATGCTAATCACTATGCATGGGTTTGCTTTCTCAGGTCCTGTCCCAGTTGGAAGCACCCCTCCACTCCTTTAAACCAGGAGACCAGGTGTTGCTTAAAGCTTAGAAACAACAAATACCCAAACAACAACTGGTAGAGAAATGGGAGGGACCCTGTGAAGATGGAGAGACAACCTCTTAATGAGAATTTCTCATTCTATAGCCTCTTCTGCTGATCTGTCTCACTGCTGGGTTTGCTATTGTGACTAATGGCTCCATACTTATGGGTCTCGTGTTTCTTTTTCACCAGCACTGTATTAGACAGTATGTACAAGGTGACATTAAGGACCTGCTGTGCTACCGGTGCCTTAGATACCAAGTGGGGTAAAATCTCTTTTCTCAGGTATCCTTATTTCACTTTGTGAATCGTCATGGTTGTAGTTGTTGCTTATGCCTTCTTCTCACCTGTAATCTGCTGCAGTCTTTATTTGTGTGAATCTACTGCCAAAGCTTTGCAATGGCATAAATAAGGACAAACCTTCCACCTAAAACATTGCCCCACGTCAGCAAGAAGTAGTTCCACGACTACGTTGTCCAACCTCCCATAGATATGGAGAATAAAATGGACAGTGGGGAATATGTAACAGAGGGAAGGGTCTGAAAAAGGGAAAATATTTTATGAGTTGTCTCTTTAAAACCCCTCACCCTTTTTGGGAATTAAGATCTGCATTTCTGCCCAAGATATAAATTTGCAGGCAAATTAATAAACTTCTCTTTCTTTTCCTCAAACCACTTGTCCTCATTCTTTGGCCTTGGGGACAAGTACCAAATTTTCAGCAACAATTCTATCTAGATCTCTTTGGATGGGGAATGTTCTAGTTCCCATGAGGGTTACACATATTTTGGGATTCTAGGTGAGATTTTTTTCCTTTTTGAAAGCATAATTTATGTGCAGTAAAATGCACAAATTTGAAGTGCACAGCTCAATAATATGTACCTTAATTTTTATCATTGTTTACATACTTGGAATAAGTTGTAGAATATTTGTGTCATCTCAGAAAGTTCTCTCACACTCTTTCCAATCATTATGATGTGCTCAACCACTAGTCTTGTGTGTTTGTTCTACTTCATACAAGTGGAATCATAGTGTAGATGCTCTTGTGCTTCATTTCTGAGCATAATGTTTTTGAGATTGATCCATGTTGTTAGATTTATCAATAGTCTTTTTAATTGCTGTGTAGTAGTCCTGTGCATGCATATATCCTGTTTGTTTATTCAGTCTCTTGCTGATGGGCATTTGGATTGTTTCTAGTTTTTGGCTATTTTGAATAAATCTGCTATAAGTGAATCATTTTTCTTGAGCATATACCAAGGAGTGGAAATCCTAGGATATAGAGTAGGTGTATGTTGAACTTTGGTAGAAACTATCAAATAATTTCCAATGTGAATGCACCATTTTATTTATTTTTGAATAAATATACTTTTTTTAAACAGTTTTATGACTTCTTTTTTAAAAATAATTTTCATTTCAAAATACTAAAGGGATACAAGTGTTTTTCTTACTTGAATGAATTGTAAAATGCTGAAATCAGAGCTTTTGTGTACCCATAACCAGAATGGTGTACATTGTACATGATATAGGTAAGCTTTTATCCGCCCCCCCTTCTTATTTCCCAGTGTCCTTTACACTACTTTGTGACCATGAGTTGTACTATATTAAACTCCATCAGCAATTCACAGGAGTTCTTGTTGCTCCATTGTCTCCAACACTTGGTATTGTCAGTCTTTTTAATTTTAGCCATTTTTTTGGGGTATATAGTATAGCTCACTGTGGTTTTGATTTGCATTTCCCTAAACAGTAAGAATTTTTAGCACCTTTTCAAGGATTTATTGACCATTTGGATATTTTCTTTATTGAAGCTCCTATTCAAATCTTCTCCCCAACCCCTGCTCTACTTTTTCTCCATATTGGAAAAGTTCTTTATGAATTTTTTATCTTAGTCCTTTGTCAAATTATGTAATATGTATATATGTACATGGTGTATGTATGTGCATATATATAATATTTTCTCTCAGTTTTTAGCTTGCCTTTTTACTTTCCTAAAGGGTGTTTTCTGATGAGCAGAAGTTTCTAATTTTGATCAAGTTCTTTTTTTTTCTTTCATGTTTATCGTTTATAACATATTTTAAAAATATTTGCCCTAGTGTTCAGGAAAATAAAGTCCCATATTTTCTTTTAGATGCTTTATAGTTTTAGCTTCTATATTCAAATGTATGACCCATTTCAAATTTGTTTCTGTATGGTATGTATGAGGTGGGGGGTGAGAGATCAAGTTCCTTATGTGTTTCCTTCCAGATAGCTGGTTGCTTCAACATTACTTACTGGGAAAAAAAAAACCAAAAACCTTTATTTTATATTGAATTTTATCAATGCCTTTGTTAAAGATAAATTGAGTATGGTGATGAGTCTATGCATTTAGTATTAAGTGCTTTTTCCTTGCCAAGGCCCAATAACACAGCAGAAAGGGGAAATGACAGCTAATTTCAGGTATATTGCCAAGGAAGTCTAGATCCCAAGTAAGGCATGTGGAAGGAAGTGGTAAATGGTTGTTACATTTGTCTTTTCTTGCCCCCAAGAACAATATTCCTATTGTGTACAGAGGCTCCTCAACTTACGATGGGCTTATGTCCCAATAAACCCATCATAAGTCAAAAATATGATAAATTGAATATGCACTTAATACCCCAATAAACCCATTGTAACGTTGAAAAATCTTAAGTTGAACCATCATAAATCCAGATGCACATGAACTTATGATGGGATTATGTCCTGATAAATCCATTGTAAATTGAAAATATCATAAGTCAAAAATGCATTGAATATGCCGACAAACTCATTGTAAAATTGAAAAATCCAAGTTGAAGCATTGCAAATCAGGGACTGTTTGTATATAATTCTTCTATTGGTAAAGGCATTAATTCCAGGCTTGTTAACATCTTGTATGAATTTAGGGATTACTAAAACCAACATTGTGAGGCGCTCAAGTTTCTATCCCTTCCCAATCTCTTAGATGTTACTGTACTCACTCTCCCTATCTCATCTGTTAAAATTGACTCTTAGGAAAGAATCTGTAAATCTTTTACAAAATGGTGCGAATATAAAATCTCACAGGTATTTGCATTTTTACTGGAGTAAGTGTGCTTTGAGATGAAGAAATACAATGCTTACATTTTATGCAAGAGGTGAGCAAATACATTTTGTGAAGTAAGGATTTTTACAGCATCTATGAATCACATCAGTTAGGTAATCGCCTCACCTTTTTGCATGTAAAGCTGGCATTTCTGTGATTCAAAAACTTGTTCTTTTTTTTCTTTTAACTTGTTCTGACTTTGTTAAACCACAAGTGTCTACTTTACCTCCACACTTCTCTAGGAATCCACCTCTACCCATTTCAACAGACCAAAGTTTCCAAGGGTGAGTATTCAGAAGTTGGTGCACAAGGGAGGAGGTAGTTTTAAAATATGGGAAAAGCAATATTGGATTTAATGTTACTAGAGAAGAGTTGAAAACTTAACAAAAAATCCATCTAAATATTCTCAGGTATTTATATTTATTTAATTTTCCCTATATTTATAATAAACTGAATAGACATTTTAGAGTTAGGGACATATCTGCATTAAATTTTCTTTAATGAGTATTCTTAATTGAGCTGATAGTTATTTTTTTAAGTATAATATATTTATGAATTTATACCCTTAACCAACCACATCCTAATTATTGGGCTCCTGGCATTCTAGACCCTTGAAGTTTTCTGGACATCTCTGACTCTGTGGCCATGGAAAATTCCTAAAGCTGCAAGAAGCAAAAAGCAACAAAAATCCTAGCGAAGACAAGGCAAAGAAAAATAAAAATTCTGGCCACAGAGGGCTCTGACTTTTCACTGGGGATGGTTGCTAGTAATGGGCAGAGGGTGAGGCCCCAGGGAAATCCAGAAAGGTGGAGTGCAGTGGCTGATCATAGCTTGCTGCAGCCTCGAACTTCTGGGCTCAAGCAATACTCCCACCTCAGCCTCCTGAGTAGCTGAGACTACATTGTGCTCCATCGGGCTTTTTAAAAGTTTTTTGTAGAGATGGGGTCTTGGTATGTTGCCCATGCTCGTTTTGAACTCCTGGCCTCAAGTGATCCTCTGTGGTTCCATTTTTAATTAAGAAAAATGAACATTCTACCTAGAGTTAGATGATCTAATCAAGTGTGTTGGAGATTACTTCAATTACTCACAATTTCTGTGTGTACTTACCTTTGTAGAATACCCTTCATTGACTTGATTGACCCTTAAAAACTTCTTATTATTGAGCATAAACATTGAAGAATAAAGAAAACAGAAAGTGATTACTCCTGACGAGGTAGCATTTCCACAGCATTTTATCCCACAGCAATACGTTGGGAGCAAAACTCAAAATGTTACTGAAAGGTATAAGCAAAGGTAACTCCCAGCTTCTGAATGCAGTGGCCAGCTGAGGGCACCTCTGTTAAAAGGGAGAGCACTTGGCCTCGGTGAATCTGTGGGTCTCCTGGTGCATTGAGAAGGGATAGCTAGTTCATTGACACGTAAAGATAATTGCTGTATGCTAAATAATTCTTACACTCCAGTTCTTAAGAATAGCAAGCAAAATCTCTCTTGCTTAAAATCCTCCAGTGGCTTTTCACTGCCTTGGGAAGTACAGATTCCTAAAAAGGCTTAGGAAGTCTGTGCTCGGGCTCCTGCTTACCTCCGACCTCACTGCTCTTTGTGGTGCACTCCGTTCTCCAGCAACACCGAACTGCCTTCCATTCCCGGAAAATACCCAGTCTTACCCTCTGAGCTTCTGTGTGTCCTGTCTTCCCTGGCCAACTCTTACCCACACTTCAGGTCTCAGCTATCAAGTCTTTCAGCAAGATAACACCTCTATCATGATCCTGATCATACTGTTATGGTAAATTGCTAGTTTATCCCTTTCCTCCACCTATTTGTGAGGGCTGGCACTGTGGTTCTCAGTGCCTGGGATGCATGAGACACGGCTGTTTTCCTATTCTATATCCATTTTCATCTTCCTCACCAACGAAATCCTGGTTTTGTTTAGGGTAGCAGTCGGCCCAGCTTCCCTTGCAGCTTGAGGTAGAGTGAGACAGTTCTGGCCAGTGAGATAAAAGCAGAAGACTGCTAGACATTAAGACATTTTCTCCTTATGCAGTTCTTCTCATACTACCATTTAGACCAGCAGTGCTTGGGTAGCTCCTTGGGAGAGAATCCCCACTGCGTCTGAACTTCCCGTACAGCAAGGGAAGACTCAGGAGCCTCCAGGGGCCCAGGATGAGTTGTTGGCCCTCTCCTGAATGAGGAACTAGACAGAAAACAATTGAGTCTCTCCCTCAGGTAGGCGAAGAAATCTGCTTCCCAGAGAAAACAGTCATTGCCCACAACCCTGGGAACAGTCATATCCTCTGAGTCTTCACTTGGCCCAATACCAGTCATTTAAAATGCTGTCTGTGGCAGAAAATTCTGGAAGTGCCTGTCATAGCTGGGACTGAGTTCCTCACCCCTGCAGGGCAAGAGTACATTCCCTCAGTCTCTCTTTTTGGGGTCAGGCAAAATAATTTTTGCCATCCAATACAAATTCTTGCTCCCAGATCCCACTTCAAATATGGCGGGGGAAATATTTCAGAAATGCCATTTTTCCTTTGGTTATAATGGTACTGCTAAGGGAAGACAAGTTTTTTTGGTGGGAGGGAAACGTGCTCCTTTAAATGCTAAATGGCCAAAAAACTTTCAACCACTTTCCATCAGCAATTTATCCAATTGTAGGTCTATTTTCTTTTCCCAGGTCATTACTCTGGGAATCCCAACAATTCTTGTTAAAACACCACTACCTAATCCTTGAAAATAAGATACTTCCTTTTAAAAAGTCATCTTCTAGGTGAAAGTTGTTTTAAAACTATTTTAGTTTGTCACTTTTTAACCAATTTGTAATTTATTATGGTATGTATGATATATGGATCCAAATGGTTATCTTCCAAAATGTAATTTTTCAATGGCATTTAGTAAATAAAAAAATATTGTCATATTGCTTTCGTATCACCTGGCTTGAACAGATTTCACTCATATTTTCTGACTTTTTTTTTCTGTTCCAGTATATATTCTGTTTCTAGCTTACTGCCAGACAGTGAAACATTTTGTAAAACATTTTAAACTTTAAAATTTTCAGTTCTATTAGGGCAAGTATTTTCATTAAACCTTTTCTCTTTATGGCATAGTAGAATGCACCATTAGCTGCTATTAGAATTGCCTAGATGATTTAGATTGCCTAGATGATCCTAGAGATTCTTATTTAATTGATCTGCAGTGGTACTCCACCCTGGATTTGTTGTTATTAATTTGTAAATTAAGTGATTCTAATATGCAGGCGAGATTGAGAATTACTGCACGCATACTTGATGCTTTTTCCTATTTTTATTTATTGTTATTGTTTGGGCCTAGGGACCATAGGTAGCAAATAGCCTGCCATTAGCTTCTGTGTTATGCTTGCTTGCTTAGGAGAGTGGAAAATTTTCAGGTGACCCTTATCTGACTCCAGACCTGTCATCCTGCCTGTGCTAGTGGGATTAAGTTTAGAAACTAAGGAGAAGGGCGGTGGTATAGGGCACACAAATGGCCCACAAGATATAGCCGCTAGTCCAGGGTTGAAACGCCCTGGACCCTTGGGGCGCCTGACATGCTTGATGTACCTGGGGAAATGCGCTCGGGCTTAGATCACAGAATGCAGAATGTATTTCAACTAAGATTAATGTTGTCCATAATTAGGATACTTCAGAGGCTACCTCTTGGCTGAATCTTAGCTGCAGCTGGTGACTCCTACAAAACCCATCTCAAGGCTCCAACCCCCCCCCTCCGATTTTGCTAAAACAAGATAGAGATGTAAGATTAATGCTTTCTCTCGCTTTTGTAAAAGTGCTTGCTTATTAGATTTTTAGAGTGTGGTCTTTGCCTTTAAAAGGGGGCCGTTTTTCCTAGATCATTAGTACTTTCTGTGCCTGCCACTCTGCAGGACAGGAGTAGTCCTGGCCAGTAAATAAAGACTCACAATTTGACCCAATTTGGTTTCTAAGGTGGTCTTTTCTCACAGTCCAGACCATAGCAGTTATGTTCTTTTAACCTGAAGTATACCTAACCAGCAACAGAATATGTTTATCCATTTATTTAAGTCTTTTATTTTGGATGGTGAAGTGTTGTATAGTCAGTGTGTCGCATGACAGGGATATATTCTAAGAAATGTGTTGTTGGCAATGTCATCATTGTGTGAGCATCACAGAGTGTACTAACTCAAGCCTAGACGCTACAGTCTGCTACACACCTAGGCTATCTGGCATCGCCTATTGCTCCTAGGCTGCAAACTTCTGCAGCATGTGACTATACTGAATACTGTAGATAGTTGTAACACCATGATAAGTATTTGTGTGTCTAAACATACCTAAACATAGAAAAGGTACAGTAAAGATATAGTATAAAAGATAAAAAAGAGGCCGGGCGCAGTGGCTCACACCTGTAATCCTAGCACTCTGGGAGGCCGAGGCGGGCGGATTGCTGGAGGTCAGGAGTTCGAAACCAGCCTGAGCAAGAGCAAGATCCCGTCTCTACTCTAAATAGAAAGAAATTAATTGGCCAACTAATATATATAGAAAAAATTGGCCGGGCATGGTGGCGCATGCCTGTAGTCCCAGCTACTTGGGAGGCTGAAGCAGAAGGATCGCTTGAGCCCAGGAGTTTGAGGTTGCTGTGAGCTAGGCTAACGCCACGGCACTCACTCTAGCCTGGGCAACAAAGTGAGACTCTGTCTCAAAAAAAAGTTAATTAAAAAAAATATATATATATAAAAAAGAGTACACCTCAATAGGGCACTTAGCATGAATGTACTGGAAGTTGGTATGAGTGAGTCAGCGAGTGAGAGGTGAGGGAATGTGAAGGCCTACGACATTACTGTACACTGCTATAGACTTTATAAACACCATGCACTTAGGCTACATGAAATTTATAAAAAATTTTTGCCTGTCTTCAATAATAATCTTAGCTTACTGTGACTTTTTTACTTTATAAACTTTTTAATTTTTATAAACATTTTGACTCCTGTAATAGCACTTAGCTTAAAACACAAACACATTGTAAAGCTGTATAAAAATATTTTTCTTTCGTTATATAATTATTCTATAAGTTTCTCTATATTTTTAAAATTATTTATTTATTTTTTATTTACTTTTTTTTTATTTTGAGACAGAGTCTCACTCTGTTGCCTGGGCTACAGTGGCATGGCACCAGCTTAACTCACAGCAACCTCAAACTGCTGGGTTCAAGTGATCCTCCTGCCTCAGCCTCCTGGTTGGCTGGGACTACAGGCATGTGCCACCATGCCTAGCTAATTTTTTCTATATATTTTTAGTTGTCCAGCTAATTTCTTTCTATTTATAGTAGAGATGGGGTCTCGCTCTTGCTCAGGCTGGTCTCGAACTCTTGAGCTAAGCAATCCTCCCACCTCGGCCTCCCAGAGTGCTAGGATCACAGGTGTGAGACACCGTGCCAGAACCTATTTCTTTATTTTTTTTTTTTAACTTTTTTGTTACAAATGAAGACACAAACACACACATGAGCCTAGGCCTACACAGGGGAAGGGTCATCAATAACATCGTCTTCTACCTCTTGTCCCACTGGAAGGTCTTCAGGGGCAGCAACACACATGGATCTGTCATCTGCCATGACAATGCCTTCTTCTGGATACCTCTAGAAGGATCTGACTGAGGCAGTTTTACAGTTACCTTTTTTTTATCAGTAGAAAGAGTATACTTTAAAATAAAAAGTTTAGTAAACACAGAAACCGGTAACATAGTCATTTATCATCAGTATTATGTACTGTACATAATTGTACGTGCTATACTTTTATACGGCTTCAGTGCAGTGGGTTCATTTACACCAGGATCACCACAAATGTGAGTGATGTGTTACACTAAGACATTACAACAGCTATGATGTGACTAGTGATAGGAATTTTCAGCTCATTATAATCTTATGAGAGCACTGTTGTATATGTGATCCATCTTTGACTAAAATGCATTTATGCAGTGCATGACTTTCTTTGCATAGGTTCTATCTGTCCCTTATTAGATTAATTCTTGAACCTGTGATATCCAGTCTTTCCACACCAAAATAAGGATAAGTAAATCTAATCATATTAATCTTGGGATTTCATGTATATTTAATCAGCGGCTCTGTGTATATAGCTATAGATGTGAGTGTCTGTTTGCATGGCTCAGAAAAGGATCCTTATGGTTACCAAACCCAGAAGGCATCTGGCCTAGGTCTGTTTACTCTCTAAACAGAGAGCCAATTACTGAGACACTGATGATCGCCAAGGATGAAAGGAATTTTTTAATACAAAAGACAAAAGATGTCTGTCAGGAGAACAGGAGAAGCAGCCTCAAATCCCTCTCCTGGAGCCTACAGGACACGTGCACTGGGGAAGGTTGTGGGGATGGTGAGTCTTGGGTCAGGAAGTCTGCCCAGGGCCCTTTGGAGTCTCCGCTCCTTTGTCTTGCAAAAATTCTGCCATTTCTGGGAAACAACTCAAAAAGTTCAAGTAGCTAGTTAAGGGCAGGATTATGAAAAACCACACAGGGGTCACTGAAATGTGTTCACAGAGCTGGTTATTATTATCAGGCCAGTGGGATTGTCTGTGGTTTTTCCTCCTAGGTCAGAGCTCTACAGCATTAATCCAGGTTAGCCAGGGGAGACGTTTTTCAGTTACTGACTGTTAATGTGCTGGGAGCTGAAGACAGATGAATAGGACAGTTTCTCCATTATGAAGCATTAAGAGTTGGCAGTGGTTATAAAAAACAACCACTGTTTCAATTCTCACTTCCTTATCTGCTTCAGAGGTCAGAATAGCTGAGAGAATGAAATCTGAGCATGTGTTAGTAGCACTTGGAGGTTAAGAGCATTGACTCTGGAAGCAAACAGCCTGGAATCCTATCCTCCCTTCTCTACTAACTAGTCATGTGGCCTTGCAAAAGTAAACGTAACATTTCTACACTCAGTCTTCTATACAGAGGGGATATTTATCTCATGAGGTTGTTATGAAAATTAAATGAGTTATATCTGTCAATTCTTTGGCATACTACCTGGAGTATAGTAAGCACTTACCATATATTAACTATTTTTATTATTTGGGTAGGGGATTGGCAAGTGGCACTAGTAGGGTGGTGGGCAGAGTGCAGAGCCCAGAGGGAGACTTTAGAGCATCTTTGAAACAAGTTTTCTCTTTTCTTTCCCTGCTCCCTTTCTCTCCTTTTCACTGACCCTCCTTTCCACTTCTTCTTGCCCTCTCCTTCCCCAACAATTCAGTCCAAAATCCATTAAGTAGGGCCAAGGAAAGCAGACATTGGTTTGGGATGGTCTCAAACTAGATGTTGGAGTTGGCTTCCCTTCAGTAGGTGACCAGCCAGGCTGGAAGAGCCCAGCTGGAGGGGAGAGAGCAGGCACTTGGGTAGAGGGATGGTGGTGGTGGCCCAGGGGAGGGTGTCAGCCTGAGCACCAGAATGGGGTAGGTTTGGAATGGGGAGTGCAGGTGGCGGGGTGAGGAAGATGGGGGTGCCTCGTGCACCTGTGATCAACTGATTTTCAATAAGGGTCTCAACACCATTTAACACAGGGAAAAAGAGCCGTTTAAACAAATGGTGCTGGGGCAATTTGATAGCACATTCAAAAGAATGAAGTTGCATCCTTACCTCACACCATATACAAAAATTAAAGAGGATCAAAGATCTCAATGTAAAAGCTAAAACTATACAACTAGAAGAAAACAGAGGAGTAAATCATCATGAGCTTGGGTTTGGCAAAGGATCCTTACTTATGATATCAAAAGCATGAGCAACAAAAGAAAAAATAATATGTAAATTATTAAAATTAAAAACTTTTGTGCCTCAAAGGACACCATGAAGAAAGTGAAAAGACAACCACAAAATGGGAGAAAATATTTATAAACCATATATCTGATAAGGGACTTGTATCTAGAATATATGCTATAGTTTGAATATTTGAACCCTCCAAAACTCTTATTGACATTTAATCCCCAATGTGGCAATATTGAGAGGTGGGGCCTTTAAGAGGTGGTTGGGTCATGAGGGCAGGGATTAATCCATTCATGGATTAATGGGAAATTATGGAAGGGGACTGGTGGCTCTATAAGAAGAGGAAGAGAGACCTGAGTGGGCAGGCTCAGCCCCTTCACCCTGTGATGCCTTGTGCTGCCTCAGGACTCTGCAGAGAGCCCCCACCAGCAAGAAGGCTCCCACCAGATGTGGCCCCTTGGCCTTGGACCTCTCAGCCTCCATAACTGTAAGAAATAAATTCCTTTTCTTTACAAATTACCTAGTTTTTGGTATTCTGTTGTAAGCAACAGAAAGCAGATCAAGACAATATGCAAAGAACTCTTAGAACTGAATAATATAAAGACAAATAATGAAATTAAAAACGGGCGAAGGATCTGAATAGACATTTCTCCATGGAAGATACAGAAATGTCTTGTCATGTCATGAAAAGATGCTCAACACCATTAGGCCTGCGGGAAATACAAATCAAATCCACAGTGAGATGTTATTTCACACCTACCAGGACGGCTAGCCTCAAAACATCAGATAATACATGTGAATTCCTATCGTGGCCCTCTTGACAGGTAATACTGGTGTATTATAAGGGGACCATTAAGAACCAATTAGTCCATGAATTCCTTCTAACACTTCCTTTTTAAGGAGGTATTGTTTCTTATGAGAGTGTGAGTTCCCTCCTTTTAACAGAATGGTAATTGGTGTGGCTGTTACAGCATGTCCCAGAGTCCCATCATCCACATGGCCTTACTCATTTTGGGGTAGAGCTCAGGAGGAATAGAATTTGCTGCTTCTTGCAAATGTTGCAGTTGCAGTAAAAGATGTGCAAGTCTGCTGAGGCCCAAGCTTCAAATGCTCCACACCATTCCTGCCTCCTTCACCAGGCCCCGGTAATCTCCCTGCTCTCTTCCCCCACTTCCTCCCTCTCCTTCTCTCTGTCTCTCTGTCCTTCTAAAGGATAAAATTAACTTTTTAGTTATGTCTTCATATCTGTGTGAGAAATCTTTCTCCACTCGCGCCGTGAGCACCCCCTAGCCTTTCCAGCCTAACACCCAGGAGTGGGCACGGTGGGTGGGATGGCACGCGAGCTTATCCACTCCTCACCCAGGCAATGATCATCTGGAAAAGTCCAGAGTCACAGACCTGTAACAAAAGCTAGAGACAAGCTCAAATTCTCAGTATCTTTATGGTTCAACAGCTCTAAGTCAACAGTGAAATAAGAGGCAACCAACCCACAGGGAAGCCCCATAACTCAGCCCATGAAAGAGAAAACCGCTGTAACAGGTAACTCTTGTGGAAGATGAGCTCACAGAGAAGAAATACGAAACAAATCAGGATGTCTAGCTCCATAAAAATACCCTGAATAATGCATTCTAAAAAGAAATCTTAAAGGTACTTTAAAAACAAATGTTTATTTAATCAATTATATGTTTAATTTAATTAATAATTAACACAGATATTAATTGGTGTGCTTTTCTTTTCTGCACTTTCTCGTGTGTGATTCTTCCCCCGTGAGTAGCAGGCATCCATCCTACCTTGAGAAGATTTAGGATTATTATAGTAGAAATACAAAAGACAAAAACAATATTTGCTTTGGGGAAGTTTTTACTTCTAAAATAAATGACTGAGAATCAAGAAGGAAGAGCCGAGAGTATCAGAGAACAGACCCGAGACGGAGAACAGAGGACTTGCTGCTCCCCGTGTCCCCTGCCACTGGGGAGGCAGGATCAGGATGCCCTGGACTGACCAGAGAGATAGAAATGGGCTGTGGCCATGAAAAAAGCTGGGGCCCTGGATATGAGAAGCTCTGACTTGAGGACACATGAAGATGATAGAACTGCACATGGAGGCTGTCGGGATTATCTATAGCCAGAGACAGTGGCCTCGGAAAGGTGAGCCTAAGTCTTCAGGTAACTTGTGGCCTCCTGAGTGAGCACCTTGTCATCCCTGTTTGCTGTTCTTCTCAATTCACAGGGTGAGAGCAGTCAGTGGAGACAAACCTGTACAATGCCCCTTAGAGCAGCCAGTAAGGCACTCGCCTGCCTACAAGAATTTGCCGGGCACCTGCCAAACATAGTTACAAGGAAAGAAGCACCTCTCTATATAATGAGATAGAACAATCTCCAAAATATATTATTAGGGATAAAGCAAAGAGTATGATAGTTTATGTAGTAGAGTTCCATTTCTATAAAAGAAAAACATATACACATGTATATGTGCATATATGTGCACATAGTTATTTATATTCGTATGTGTAAAGCATATCTCCAAACGATACACAGAAGCTGGTGCCAGTGGTTGTTTCTAGAGAGTAGAAGGTGGCTGAGGAATTGAGTGAATGAAGAAGTTCTTATATTATAAATTCTTTGGTCCCTTTGAACATCTTTATTATGCATATGTATTACATATTCCTCAAATTGAAAAAAATCTCAGTAAATATTCACACAATACAGCAATTTTGTTTGTAGATAAGTTGCCTGCTGAAGCCCTCACACATGTATGTACAAGAGGGAAAAATACAACATTGTTTATAAAGGTGAAACACTATAAACAACGAAAATCTTCATCAATAGGGGGGTGAGTGCATAAAATATGGACTAGCATATAACATGCAGCAGTTAGACAGAATAACATATAGACATAGCAGAGAATAGCACAGAGCAGATAAAGGAAATGAACCGAATTATCTTCCCATCTGTGTATCAAGACTCAAAACACATGCAGCAGAAAAAGAACATAATATCGGATATATGTTTTTTTGGGTTTTTTTAAATATATTTCACTTGTAGTTCTTGTTTTCATAATCACAACAGTCCTTTAAGGAAAGGGCAGTTCCTTCATTTTACTAATACAAACAACAAGGCCCCTAGGTGGCCTATCTAAGGGTCACACAATTTTCTGGGTCTCATTCGAAACATGAGGACAATAACCCCTGGCGAGACTGAAATCCAGGCCAGATGATCCCTGCAGGCCTCCATTAGCTCTGCTGTCCATGGGTATGTTGTCTGTAAATTCCGCAAGCCTGTGTCACCCACCTCCCTCACTGCAGCCATGTGCTAGGGGCTAGTGACAACAAGACTGAAAAGATATAGCCCTGGCCCAGCGTGGTGGCTCACGCCTATAATCCTAGCACTCTGGGAGGCCAAGGCGGGAGGATTGCTCGAGGCCAGGAGTTCAAGACCGTCCTGAGCAAGAGTGATACCCCCCACCTCTACTCAAAAAAAAAAAAAAACAAAAATCGAAATTAGCTGGATAAATAAAAATACATATAGAAAAAATTAGCCAGGCATGGTAGTGCACGCCTATTGTCCCAGCTACTCAGGAGGCTGAGACAGGAGGATTGCTTGAGCCCAGGAGTTTGAGGTTGCTGTGAGCTAGGCTGATGCCACAGCACTCTAGCCCAGGCAACAGAGAGAGACTCTGTCTCAAAAACAAAAAAACAAAATTACTGTAAGATACTGGGCTATAAGGACAATGGACACCTTCCAGCTTCTGTTTACTGCTTGTTTGCTAACCGCAAGGCATTATGAGTACATTACGGGATGCAGAGGAAAAAGACAAAGAACCCAGAAACCGGAGTCTCTCAGCTAGGACCCGGAACAGGTTATGGCCTATTAGGGTCAGGATGAAGTAAGAATCACTGTGGGAGTGGATGCATGACCAGTGTGTAAACAACTGAGTTATAAAAAGGGGACTAACACACAAAGGAGGGTCCCTGCCCAGAAAAGAGGCCACTGCACTGGCACTCTGGGGGCTCGGACCCTAGCTCGAGCTAGACAATAAAACTCCTTTTGATAATTACAGCCTCAATGACTCTGTCTTTCTGTCCTGCGGCCTTGTGAATCTCGAATATAACAATACAGCCCTGTCTTCAAGGAGCCTACACCATGTGACGGTAAACACATGTGGGCAGATAAACGTTTAACATATAATTAGAGTAAAAATTTTAAGAACACACTAAGTAAAGGTACACAAATGGACTAGAAGGATACCAAACTCACAATGTAATTTAACTCTGTGGAGAGCAGGGTTGGGGTGGGGTGAGGAATTTCACCCATACCTGTAATATTTTATTTCTTAAAAATAACTACCAATAAACAAATAAGTAAATAAACCAGACATGGTGGCTCGCAACTGTAATCCCAGTACTTTGGGAGGTTGGGGCAGGAGGATCGTATGTGGCCAGGAGTCAGAAACCAGCCTGGACAACATAGAACGACCCCTCTCTACAAAAAAAGAAAGAAAGAAAAATTAGAAAGGTTTCATATGCATGCCTATAATCCCAGCTACTTGGGAGTCTGAGGTGGGAGAATCCCTTGAGCCCAGGAGTTTGGGCTGCAGTGAGCTATGATCATGCCACCGCACTCCAGCCAGGGTGACAGAGTGAAATGCTGTCTCACACAAAAAAAAGAGGAAGCAAATATGACAAAATGTTAAAAGTTTTAATTCTGAGTGACAGGAATACAGATGTTTGTTATTTTATTCTTTGTGTTTTTCTGTATTTTAAACATTTCTAGAAATTTCCATAAAAGTACATATATCCAGCCAAGGTCCTCCAGATAGATCCTTTTACTTTCTTTTTAAAGTCAAATAAATTCTAGATAATCAGCATTAATATCATTAGTAAGAATTTCTCTAAAAAAAATTATGTTAGAAGTTTTGAAACATTAAGAAATTCTGGTTGTGATTCAGGTTTCATACTGCAGATGATGAAACAGGATGGAACCATTGTCAAGGAGAATGCAGGGTCTTTCAGGCCTGTTGCAGCATGACTCCTGTACACACTCATTTGGTCCTCCCCCAGCCTCTCTTTCTTCCAGATTCTACTTAGCATATCTGTTGAGAAAGCAAGACTTTGGGGCATATTCATTTTCCTCCTGCCTCTTTGATCTTTAATAACCCAAGTCTCCACCCTACCTGATCACTTCAGTTCCAGCATCCTGCCCAGCAAAGAAGCCTTTGGCAAAATGATACCTATAGGCTTAAGTGATGCCAAGCCTGCCACTGCAGAAATCCAGAAGATTGCTGATAAGGTGAGTTGACTCAGGGAAGAGTTAGATCCAAAAATTTTGGTTCATGGGGTGTCCTGATAGTTAGAGTGTGAGAGAACATGAGAACCAAAACATTGGGAAGTGTGTGGTCTTGTGCAGCCTTCCTTACAATTAAAATGGAATATTGAGCTTTTCATATGAAACCTCAAATAATCCCAACACTGTGAGAGTGACCTTCAGCATTTGCCTTCTCTGAGCTTCATTTTCTCCACTTGCAAATGACAAATTTTTCTTGAGTCATTTCTTAAACTCTTACAGGGTATGATTCTGGGATTCCTAATTCAGTAACAAAAGTAACAAAAACACTTGTATCCCCTTAGCATTTTCAAATAAAAATTATTTTTAAAAAATAAGCCATAAAACTGTATAAAATAAAGGTATATTTATTCAAAAATAAATAATATAAAATGGTACAATCACATTGGAAATTATTTGATAGTTTCTACTAAAATTCAACATACACCCTCCCTATATCCCAGGATTTTCACTCCTAGGTATATGCCCAAGAAAAATGATTCATTCATACCAGATTTATTCAAAATAGCCAAAAGCTAGAAACAATCCAAAGGCCCATCAGCAGGAGACTGAATAAACAAACAGGATATATGCATACATGGGACTACTACACAGCAATTAAAAAGACTATTGATAAATCTAACATAGATCAATCTCAAAAACATTATGCTAAGAAATGAAGCACAAGAGCACCTACACCATGATTTCACTTGTATGAAGTAGAACAAACACACAAAACTAGTGATTGAGTACATCATAGTGACTGGAAAGAGTGTGAGAGAACTTTCTGGGATGACACAAATATTCTACAACTTATTCCAAGTATGTAAACAATGATAAAAATTAAGGTACATATTATTGAGCTGTGCACTTCAAATTTGTGCATTTTACTGCACATAAATTATGCTTTCAAAAAGGAAAAAAATCTCACCTAGAATCCCAAAATATGTGTAACCCTCATGGGAACTAGAACATTCCCCAGCCAACGAGATCTAGGTAGACTTGTTACTGAAAATTTGGTACTTGTCCCCAAGGCAAAAGAATGAGGATAAGTGGTTTGAGGAAAAGAAAGAGAAGTTTATTAATTTGCCAGCAAATTTACATCCTGGGCAGGAATGCAGATCTTAATTCCCCAAAAGGGTGAGAGGTTTTAAAGAGACAGCTCATAAAACATTTTCCGTTTTTCAGACCCTTCCCTCTGTTACATATTCCCCACTGTCCATTCTACCTTCCATATCTATTGGGGGTTGGGCAACATAGTCATGTAGCTACTTCCTGCTGAATTGGGACAATGTTTCAGATGGAAGGTTTGTCCTTATTTATGCCATTGCAAAGCTTTGGCAGTAGATTCACACAAATAAAGAATGCAGCAGATTACAGGTGAGAAGAGGGCATAAGCAACAACTACAACCATGAGGATTGACAAGGTGAAATGGAGGATACCTGAGAAAAGAGATTTTACACCATTTGGTATCTAAGACACCAGTAGCACAGCAGGTCCTTAATGTCACCTTGTACATAATGTCTGATACAGGGCTGGTGAGAAAGAAACATGAGACCCCTAAGTATGGAGCTAAGTATTGGTCACGATAGCAAACTTAGTAGTGAGACAGATCAGATGAAGAGGCTATAGATTGGGAAATCCTCATTAAGGGGTTGTCTCTCTGTCTTCATAGGGTCCGTCCCATTTCTCTACCCGTTGTTGTTTGGGTATTTGTTGTTTCCAAGCTTTAAGCAACACCTGGTCTCCTGTTTTAAAGGAATGGAGGGGTGCTTCCAACTGGGGCAGGACCTGAATGAGCCAAAATAATGCATAGTGATTAGTATTTGATTTATTTGTTTGACATATTGCTTTATTCTGCTTTCCTTACTCATTATTATGTTACCATACTTACCTTGGAGTGCTAGAAAGGGTCTCTCAAAAACTATTTCATGGGGACTTAACTTAAACCTGCTTCTTGGGACTACCCTTATCCAGAGGAGGGCAAGCGGCAACACCTTATTCCACTTTAGGTGTGTTTGACACCGTACAATATCATTCATGGCACATAGATCCTATATGAATCTATATTCATTATCATGGCCTTCTTGACAGGTAATACTGGTGTATTACAAGGGGACCAATATGGATGAACTAGTCCTTCTAACATTTCCTTTTTAAGGGGGTATTGTCTCTTATGAGGGTGTGAGGTCACTTCTTTTAATAGAACGGTAATTGTGTGGCTGTTACGGTACATCTCAGGGTCCCATCAGTCCACATCACTCACATTTTTGGTAGACCTCGAAGGAATAGAATTTGCTGCTTCTTGCAAATGATGCACTTGCAATAAAAGATGTGCGAGTCTGCTGAGGCCCAAGCTTCAAATGCTACACAGCATTATGCATGCCTCACCAGGGCCTGGTATTCTCCCTGGTCTCTTCCTCCACTTCCTCTCTCTCTCTCTCTCTCTCTCTCTCTCTCTATCTCTTTCTCTCTCTCATTCTCTCTGTCCTTCTAAAGGATAAAATTAACTTTTTAGTTATATCTTCAAATCTGTGAGAGAAATTTTTCTCCACCCGCGCCGTGAGCACCCCATAGTCTTTCCAGCCTAACACCCAGGAGTGGGCACGGTGGGCAAGATGGCACGCGAGCGTATCCACTCCTCACCTGGCAATGATCATCTGGGAAAGTTCAGAGTCACAGACCTGTAACAAAAGCTAGAGACAAGCCCAAATTCTCAGTATCTTCACAGTCCAAGAGCTCTAAGTCAACAGTAAAATAAGAGGCAACCAACCCACAGGGAAGCCCCATAACTCAGCCCATGAAAGAGAAAACTGCTGTAACGAGTAACTCCTGTGGAAGTGGAGCTCACAGATAAGAAGTACGAAACCAATGAGGATGGCTAGCTCCATAAAAATACCCTGAATACTTCATACCAAAAAAGAATCCAAAAAGAAATCTTAAAAGTACATTAAAAACAAATGTGCATTTAATCAATTGTATGTTTAATTTAATTAATAATTAACACAGATATTAATTGGTGTCCTTTTCTTTTCTGCACTTCCTCGTGTGTGATTCTTTCCCCATGAGTGGCAGGCATCCATCCTACCTGAGAAGAATTAGGATTATTATAGTAGGAATACAAAAGACAAAAACAATATTTGCTTTGGGGAAGTTTTTACTTCTAAAATAAATGATTTAGAATCAAGAGAGAAGAGCCGAGAGTATCAGAGAACAGACCCTAGAGCAGGAGTCCTCAAACTTTTTAAACAGGCGGCCAGTTCACTGTCCCTCAGACCGTTGGAAGGCCGGACTATAGTTTTAAAAAAACTTTGAACAAATTCCTATGCACACGGCACATATCTTATTTTGAAGTAAAAAACAAACGGGCAAAAACACCCGCATGTGGCCCGCGGGCTGTAGTTTGAGGACACTTGCCCGAGACGGAGAACAGAGGACTTGCTGCTCCCCGTGTCCCCTGCCACTGGGGAGGCAGGATCAGGATGGTCTGGACTGACCAGAGAGATAGAAACGGGCTGTGGCCGTGAAAAAAGCTGGGGGTCGGGAAATGAGAAGCTCTGACTTGAGGACACATGAAGATGATAGAACAGCACATGGAGGCTGTCAGGATTATCTGTAGCCAGAGACAGTGGCCTCAGAAAACTGAGCCTAAGTCTTCAGGAGACTTGTGGCCTCCTGAGTGAGCACCTTGTCATCCCTGTTTGCTGTTCTTCTCAATTCTTGGGGTGAAAGCAGTCAGTGGAGACAAACCTGTACAATGCCCCTTAATGTAGTCAGTAAGACACTCGCCCATTTCCACTAATTTGCTGAGGACCTGCAAAACATAGTTACAAAGAAAGAAGCACCTTTCTATATAATGATATAGAGCAATGTCCAAAATATATTATCAGGGGTAAAGCAGAGAGTATGATATCTTACGTACTAGGGTTCCATTTATAAAAAAAAAAAAAAAAAAAAAACACTCTGGGAGGCCGAGGCAGGAGGATCGCTCAATGTCAGGAGTTTGAGACCAGCCTGAGCAACAGTGAGACCCTGTCTGTACTAAAAATAGAATGAAATTGCTGGGAAACTTAAAATATATATTAAAAAAAAATTAGCCAGGCATGGTGGCACATGCCTGTAGTCCCAGCTACTTGGGAGGCTAAGGCAGGAGGATTGCTTGAACCCAGGAGTTTGAGGTTGCTGTGAGCGAGGCTGACGCCACAGCACTCTAGCCCAGACAACAGAACAAGACTCTATCTAAAAAAAAATAAAAGAAAGAAAAGAAAAGAAAACCATATACACATGTATATGTGCATATATGTGCATGTAGTTATTTATATTCATATGTGTAGAAAACGTCTCCAAACAATACACAGAAGCTGCAGCCAGTGGTTGTCTCTAGAGAGTAGAAGGTGACTGAGGAATTGAGTGAGTGAAAAAGTTCTTATATTATAAATTCTTTGGTTCCTTTGAACATTTTCATTATGCATATGTATAACATATTCCCCAAATTAAAAAATATCAATAAATATTCACACAACACAGCAATTTTACTTGTAGATAAGTTGCCTGCTGAAGCCCTCACACATGTATGTACAAGAGGGAAAAAATACAACATTGTTTATAAGGGTGAAACACTAGAAACAACCAAACTCTTCATCAATAGGGGAGTGGGTACGTAAAATATGGAATAGCATACAACATGCAGCAGTTAGACAGAATAATATATAGATCTAGCAGAGGATAGCACAGAGCTGTTAAAGGAAATGAAATGAATTAACTTCCCATCTGTGTATCAATACTCAAAAACACATGTAGCAGAAAAAGAACATAACATAGGGTATATGTTTACCATATAATATGAATGAAAATTTTAAGAACACACTAAGTAAAGGTACAAAAACAGACTAGAAGGATACCAAACTCACAATGTAATTTATCTCTGTGGAGAGCGGTTGCGGTGGGGTGGAGAGTTTCCTCAATACTTGTAATATTTTATTTCTTAAAAACAACTACCAGAAACAAAATAAATAATAAGCCAGGCATGGTGGATGACAACTGTAATCCCTGCACTTTGAGAGGCTGAGGCAGGGGAATCCCTTGAGGCCAGGAGTTAGAGACCAGCCTGGACAAGATATTAAGACCCCTCTCTACAAAAAAACGAAAGAAAGAAGAATTAGCCAAGCTTGGTTCACATGCCTGTACTCCCACCTAGTTGGGAGGCTGAGGTGGGAGAATCCGTTGAGCTCAGGAGTTTGAGGCTGCAGTGAGCTATGATCATGCCGCTGAACTCGGCAGAGTGAAATCAGGTGACAGAGTGAAATCCTGTCTCAAAAAGAAAAAAAAGAAAGAAGAAAGTAAAAATGACAAAATGCTAAAAGTTTTAATTCTGAGTGACAGGAACATAGATTTTTATTATTTTATTCTTTGCGTTTTTCTGTATTTTAAACATTTCTACAAATTTACATAAAAGTACATATATCCAGCCAAGGTCCTCCAGATAGATCCTTTTACTTTCTTTAAAGACAAATAAATTCTAGATAATCAGCATTAATATCATTGGTAAGAATTTCTCTAAAAAATTTTGTGTTAGAAGTTTTGAAACATTGAGAAATTCTGATTGTGAGTCAGATTTCATACTGCAGATGATGAAACAGGATGGAGCCATCGTCAAGGAGAGTGCAGGGTCTTTTAGGCTTGTTGCAGCATGACTCCTGTACACACCCATTTGTTCCTCCCCCAGCCTCTCTTTCTTCCAGATTCTACTTAGCATATCTGTGAAGAAAGCAAGACTTGCTTTGGGGCATATTCATTTTCCTCTCCCCTCTTTGCTCTTTGTGGAACATGAAACATTCTACAGGCGTAGCTCTATAAAAATCCAAGTGTCACACCTGTATGAAAATCCAAGTCTCCACTCTCCCTGATCACTTCAGTTCCAGCATCCTGCCCAGCAAAGAAGCCTTCAGCCAAAATGATACTTGGAGGATTAAGTGATGTCAAGCCTGCCACTGCAGAAATCCAGAAGATTGCTGATAAGGTGAGTTGACTCAGGGAAGAGTTAGATCCAAAAATCTTCCTTCATGTGTTGTCCTCATGGTGAGAGTGTAGGTGAATATGAGAACCAGAACATTGGGAAGTGTTCTGTCTTGTGCAGCCTTCCTTACAATTAAAGTGGAATACTGAGTTTTTCAGATGAAATCTCAAATAATCCCAACACTGTGAGAGTGGCCTTGAGCATTTGCCTTCTCTGAGGTTTATTTTCCCTATTTGCAAAATACTAATTGACATTGGGTCATTTCTAAAGCTCTTACAAAGTATGATTCTAGGATTACTAATTCAGTTTATAATGAAATTTTTCTAATCTCACCAAGTGGAGCCAACATGTAATTAAAGTCTCAGGTTATTAACAATTTGATGAAGTAGATTTGGAAGGCGTTGCAGGGAGTTTTTTAAAATAAGTTGAATGAAGAACAATATTGTAAAGGAACTTACAAACTTCCTATATATTTTCGTAAATAGTGTTTTAGTCTTTTTGTAGAGGGTGATTAAACTAGTAGAAAAGAGAAGTGGGATAGTTGATAGTGAATCTAAAATGTTATAAGCACCCAAATAATTTATCCCAGGGAAAAATAGAACTCAATGTTTTTAGCAAGTTGATACATTTTCTAAGTACTGTTTCATTAGCTATCTCCTATATAGTAAAAATTTATTTACATATTTTATGAAAGGAAAATGTATACAAATTACTACTTTAGGTTTGTAATTTGTTGCCTTATTGTTTTGTATCATTCCTTCTTGTTTTTTCTCTTTGAAATGCCATTCCATGGTACTGTTTGACAAGGAAGATCAGCTATTTGTGTGATTTAAGAGAAGGGATCTTTTATGTTCAGGACACTCTCTAAGGAGCCAGATGCCTAGAATTCTACCACTCATTCTTTGGGCCTAAATATTTCTCATTAAGAGATCTTTTAAAAAAAATACCTTGGAGCTTTTCTCTTAAAGAAGATGATATTAAGTCATTACTGCCTTTATTTGAATCTCCTAATCAAGTCAGCATTCTCAAACTTGAATGTGAACATGAATCACCTACAGGTCTTGGTGAACTGCAGATTCTGATTCAGGAGGTCTGGGGTGGGCCTGAGATTCTCCACTTTGTCAACAGAAAAGAACCCAAACCCTGTAAAATAATTTAAAGAGGTATATTCTGATCCGAATATGTGTGATCATGGTCCAGAGAGCCACACTCAAGAAGTCTGTTCACGTGGTCTTGCGATGGTTGGGTTACAGTTTGGTCTCACACATCTCAGGGAGACAGGAATTACACTTAAAGTCATAAATCGATACATGGAAGGCATATATTGGTTTGGCCCGAAAAATCAGGACATCCCGAAGCAAGGGATTACAGGTACAGGTAGTTTTAAAGATTCTTTGATTTGTGATTGGTTAAAGAAATGAAGCTTTGTCTAAAGGCTTGGAATGTGGTAAGTTAAGATACGGAAGTCTGTTAATCAGAGATAAGCCACTGGATATATAGCCAGACTCGACTGATCTGTTAAGTAAACTGATGACCTGAAGGGGTGACTTAAGCTTCATCTTGCATAGCCTTAGGCCTGCTAATGAGTTGCTGGGGGAGTGGTTTGAGGCAGGCCCACAAGGAGATCAGCTACTTCTCCCCATGGAGCCAAGTCCCTAAAATAGGGGTTACTACAGAAAATAAGGAAATTGATAGGCAATAGAGAGAAATAAAAGAATACACAGAGACTAAGGTATAGTTTATAGTTTTATATATATAAAAAGTTCAGATATAACACAGCGGGGAGTACCCAGGAGACTGACGTATCTCCATAAACGCCAGCAATATGGTTAGATTCATACAGGTTTTTATAATCACACTCATCAATTACCAGTATTCAGGGTAACTTATTTGCATATCAGGGAATACTGTTGCTACAGGATACAGGTAGTGGGTTAGGGTGGAAAGTCCTATCAAGGGGCTTCTAATCTGTCTAGGTGAACAAATACCTACAAAGTCTTTCAGGGGCTGGCTTCTAAGTTCTAAGAGGTAGTTGTCAATGAACAGAGGTAAAACAAAAGGGGTATAGTGACTTAACATTTCTTTGATTACTTATGGTGGACTTAAAGAAAGACAGACTGGAGAGAGCAGGAAGCCCTTCTCTATAAACCATGTTGTTTATAACCACCAGGGCGCATTTCTGGGCAAAGTGCACTCATTGTCTCTGGCTCCATCCTGTGGGCCATATTTGCCTTGTCTTGTCATTCAAGACACAGGGAAGCTCACAGATTTTGAGATACTGGGAAGCCTTCCTGGAAAACATCCCTACCGGAGATTTGAGAGCTTTCCCATTATAGCAGTCTCTAATAAGTGAATCATTGAGTCAGCACATTCCTTCTGGGGAAAACCCTGCAAACTCCTCTTTCTGTCTTTAATATAATAATATTGAGTTATACAATAAAATAATGATCCTATGAGCCACATTTCATTAATTCCTCAATCATATTTTCCCAACAATGAGTTACAAAAGATCTCTCCAAGGATGGAAGGGGGCATGATGAGGAAGGTCTGACCTCCCTTCTCATGGCCAGCAACTCAGATTTAGGGTATTTCAGGGGTCCCCTGGCCAAGAGGAGTTCCATTCAGTCTTCTGAAACGCTTACTACTTTATTTCAGTTCACAATTTTTACCAGTCTCACAGGCGATACTGCTGTTGTATAGGACTCACTTGCCTATCTGTAAGCCACATCTTGCATTATAAAATTAATTTGAAAGTGTGTTTCTGGCTGCTTACCTCAAGCTCCACCTCTGCCAGAGAAGGAGCATGAGAGACAGTATCAACAACAGCTACCTCACCCCAGGAAGGTGTTTTGCAGTTTTAAAAGCCTGCCCTTCAATTCAACCTCTTATTCGATTTGCATAAACTCGGGGACAGGCAGGGAAAGCATCGTGTCCATCGGTCAGATGATGAAACCAAAATTCAAAGAGGTTAAGAGTCATCTGCTCAAGAAATGAGCTTACCCTAGATCTTTCACACACGGTGACAGAACATGGAGAAGCTCTGTGAGGTGAGAGAAACACGCTGAAGGGAGAGGGTACAGGAAACATGTCTTCCCTGTGCACACACCAGCCTCACATTTCAATCAATATGGAAGTGAATACCAATAAGTCATTTCAGAGTAGGTGCATTTCCTGGATATTCTGTTAGGTGTCTAGCCTGTTCTAAATATTGTAGAAACTGCATAAGGGCTGTGAGATATAGCCCCTGCCCTGAAGGAGTTTGCAGTGTAGGGGAAGTCAAGATAGCTGGAATATCCAATTAACTACTTTTACACAGTCATAGGTTTTAGACCAGAAAAGACATTAGAAAGTGCTTGTCAAACCTCCTTACTTTCAGGTGAATAATTACTGTAGTAGTTTAGTTCCTCACTGTTGAACTCCTCATTATATCTTATCTGCCCTCTCTTGCAAGAGAGAGCCTTAGGGGACAATTCCCAGGCAAGTGCTGGAAGGTAGAGGAATAGTCAGGAGACTCTTTATAGTTTAGGAAGCACTTTCCCATTTATTGTATCATTTATTCTCCTACAAACAAGCCCAAGAGGCAGGTATTCTTATAACCACCTTATTGTTGAGGAACTTGAATCAACTCCAAGATTATAGAATTAGTTAGGTCTCCATGCAGTGGTAGGCAAATGGGCAGGTGCTGGGAACCACATCCCAAGTGTGATTTGAAGAGGTTCAGGGAAGATCTCTCCTACCTGTCATTTACTTTGTAGTTTTATTCCTTTGATTTTAGAATATATTTCTATTTTTTAAAATCATCTGTTAAAATGCAGGATTTCTAAGGGAGCTAAAGTTAATCAATTTTCCCTGTCCTTATCCAAGAGCTTCTTGGCGAAATGCCAGCTGAAGGAAGAACCCCATTGGGAAGGGGGAAAAGTATCAAAGAAAAGTCCTAACAGGTGTCTAGAATTTGACATCAAAGTAAGAGGGAGTTTGGATGAGATCAGAAAGAAAGGAAAGGCAAACAAAGGGTTTGAGGATTGAGAAAACATGAACATTTTAGAAGACAGAAGAAAAGAGCTTTCCCATCCTGAGGATAGCAGAGATTGAACGGGTCATTGTGGTATTGTGTATTAAAGGATGCCAGAGATACTTGGGTCCAGAGTACACTTGGAGGTAGCCTAATCTCCCAAGATTCTTTGTATTAGTTAAGGGTCATCGCTATCCCCATCTTTTCTGTTGTGGGAGACAAGTTGTCAGGATGGAAAACATTGATTATGTGGACAGCACTGTGGGAAGGGTGGAGGGGGATGTGAAATGGTTCCTGCCCTCAGGGAAACTTGCACGACAGACAGGAGGTAAGGGAGAGGCATAAAGAAATACAGAGCCATGCGAAGCCTCCCTGGAAACTGTAACATGTGCAATGGAGACCCAAATAAATGCATGGTCCCCACAGTGAAAGCCCCCGGATCATTATGACTGATGTATTATCTTATGTCATATGTAAATAAACATTAGATGACAAGTCTAAGTATGTTTATATGATGGAAAGAAATGTTGTTTAATAATTATTTTTAGAAATAAGGGCTATAATCACACACACAATGTGCGCACAGACCCCTTAATCATAAACCTAATTGCTGAAACCATTCCTGACAAACACACAACATACTTTTTGTCAGCCAGGACACCAGGCAAATACCTCATCGCATGCCATCCTGGGCACGCCCTGCAGTTCAGCATGTCATGGCTCTCACTCACCCCCATCCACAAATTCCTGTTCCCCTCTCTGTCCACAGCGTCATCCTCGGTCGCTCTTGTGCTGCCCCACACCCAGAGAACCTGCCATTCAGCCACACCAGGGTCCTCCAGGCACTCGCCTCCCCCCTTCATCAGAACATGCCCGGCCCACTCGGGCTCTCGTGCAGCCCGGACCCCAGGCTGGGCGGTTTCACACACTCCTCCACCCCTATTGCCATGACCTGGGAGTTCCTGGCATGCCAGGCCTCAGAGGTCACTCCCACTGCACCACTTCCTGCTTGGCATCTGCTCCAGGATCAAAGCACTTGCTCAAGGAAGGGGCAGAACCCCAGAAACCTCACCCAGTTCAAATCTAGGAATTCACGCCCAACAACCACAGCAGGACCCTGGTGCCAGGACATCCTTTCAGTCATATCTGCTGGTCATTGCCTAGAAACCCCATGGAGGCTGCTGAGTCCCTCCATCCCCGTGGTCCCTCCAGCAGGTGTCTCAGCTCCTGCCCTTCTTAGAGGATTGCAGACAGCTGGTGGGAAATGCCCCAGTGTCCCTGTCCCACACTGGCTCTCCATCCTCCCTCCAGTCTTAGGCTCTGTCCTCCTTTCTTCTGCCAACCCTTCCTCTCTGAGCCAGGTGACTTCATTTCTTGCATCCTGGGTGCCTTGCCCCATACTTCCTCCTCCCTTCAAAACCTAGTCAGATGACAAATATCCACAAGTCACATCTTACCAGACCTGTTGTCCTTTCATGCAACTACCCAAACTCTCCTTCCTTACTCTGTAAAATGGCCTCAGATACAATCTATCCATGTTGCCTCTATTATCCTTCTATCCATTCTCTCCTACATTATGCACAGTCCAACTGGTTCTGTAGAATGATCGCACATTAGAGGAAACACCTGGGTGTTGGCTCAAATGCTCAGATCTCAGAGAACTGGCAACTCACCAACATTTGTGCTCCTAGCAATCAGAAAAGCTTGAAAGACCCTAGGCTAAATGTATTTACCAGGTGCTCCTCCCTGGTAGCCTCCTCTCCTGGCTG